>VMDO01005350.1:0-112876 GCA_007922755.1 Pedetes capensis
GTTTGTAGCTAAGTAGCTTCCTAAGGCTGTTTCTCAAAGGTCCAAAGACCTCTTTTCATTTCATACTGCCATTTCTCAGCGTGTTAGTTGGTGGTTTACTGCTGACATAATCCTCCCTGAAATTTTGTAGCTTTCTGTGAATCTCATTGCACTTTATTCTTTCATGCAGAAGCCATATTTATAAATCCCTGGAGGGAATTATGTACTTTTTATTTAACTTAACAACCTTGTACCAATACTCTTGTCATTTAATGACTATAAAGGCTTCTGTCAAATCTATAGATTTTATGTTAGCTTTTTCTTCCTATTAATTCCCTAATTAATGAGTCAAATAAATATTTCACTTAGTTCACTCAACTTCTATAAGAATCAAGTTTTTAACTGTTTTGAAAATTTTTCTTTGACAAAGATGAAGTCTGAGATAGCATAAGGCTTCTGTTGGCAATACAACCTTGTTGATGATGTTGATGGTGATACATCAATGGCTCTTTTTTATTTTTGAAATTATGCTTTAATACAGTTTATAAATGATGCATAGGAACAAATGTGATGTGCATACAATATCCACAACTTCTGTCATAAACAGTCTGGCTTAATTAAGCATATAATTGGCTGGCTAAGCAAGTTTTCTCTTTCTCTTTACAAAATACTATAACATACTTCAATTGAAAAGTGTTGATAGATATTGCTATTAGAAGAGGAGATCTGGCTTGAATCTTCTGCTGGAACCATTAAATATTTAAATATTACATTTATTGGAGTGTATACTGAAAGATTCAAGTCTATGTGAGGAATTAAAAATTAATATTTTTTTTGCTCTTTGCAATTTAAAGTTCACATTAAGGAGAAAACTTTTCATCTTCTTCTTATTTAATCAAAGAGGCCATTAACTGAAGAACAAGTAGATGAAATGGAAACTTAGTTATCTGGGAAGGAGCCTTACTAAGAGATAAGAAATCAAATTTCATTTCTAACACTGACTGGCCCCTCTCTCTTACTCCAAGTATGCAGAGAATAGAAAACTAGAATAAACTTTGATTTTGTGTTTTAGTCAATATCCAAAAGAAAATTGTAGGTTCATTTTTATGCCATCTCTCTGCAGATTGGAACAATTGCTGCAAAGACTTCAGACCATCAACCTGAATGATGATTAATGATCCTGAAAGAAGTCACAGATTATGGATTTCATTTGCCAAATGGAAACCTCAAAAAAGACAAGCTCTCTACAGTCCCAGTTCATACCTTAATTCTATAACATGAGATAAAGGGATCATCACCTATAGTTTGTGGAAATCATGCCAGTATCACCTTCTGGTATTTCCTTAGAAAAATAGTCTAAAAAGAATACTTACAGAATTCAGAAAAAATTAAGTATAGCCACTGTTCTGATATCCTGTATGCTTGATTTCCCTTTAGTCGTGTTCTAACTCCCAGAGAGTGCAGTCCCTTTAATGCACTATAATAAATCATGAAATGATTTTTCTCTGTGAGACAAAAGGGACATTACTTGAAATGCTAGCACAGTATTAGAATGGTGGGAAGGTTGGTGAAATTGTCAAGAAGGTCTATTTATTCCTTCTTAATTCCTCTGTACCAAAGCAAAAAAAAATTGTTATTCAGCACCATTAGCAAGAGCATTGCATCAAGAATGAAATTAGAAAGTACTGATTTATAATGAGAATTATAGTTAGAAGAAAAAATTCAGATAAGCAAAATGACTAAAAGGCTTTATTTTACTTTCTCTGTGTTTTTACTCTTCTCTGCTTTCTGCTATCTATTTTTAAATTGTATAACAATATTAAGAATTTTAGTATTGATGTCTATCTCCACTCCTACCTCAAGTATATAATTTTGTATTCGGTTGCTGTTTCATCTCTGAAGCAAAAGAATTCTAATATGTAGGCATATAAATCATGCTGTTGCATGATAAATGTGCCACAGAACATTAGGTCCCATGTCCTGGAAGGAAAATGAATGGCCTTTGAAGGGTACAATGTTCTTTTGGCTTATAGCAAATGGTGGAAGGTGTAAACCTTTATCTAGTTGTTTTTACCTTTCCAATATAAGTAAAGTTTACCTGGCTTTCCCTGAACCACACAAACTCAATTTTTAAAATTTCATTAATATTTTTAAATACGCCAGAATGGAATCCATGCTAGCAGAATGACATAGGAATCTTGCTGCAACAACGGTGTACCCTTTTACACTAATTGCTCTTGGACCTTTTGTGTCTTCTAGGCTACTTGTTCTGAGATGCAGAATAATTTATTACTTAGCAAAGCAGCACCATATTATCAATATGGCTGATTTGGATTGTCCCCAATGTAATCTATTGAAAGAAACAGACGGTAGAGCAGTTGGAAAAGTTCACACAATAGACACATGCAGATTTCTTCTGCATTTGGAAAAGTTCACACAATAGACACATGCAGATTTCTTCTGCATAATAATTACCACACAACATGCCAGCAAGAAAAAACATAGACAGAGAAGAGAGTGAGATACCTGAGGAGCACTTTAGGAATCACAGTATTTAATACTGGTAAGCAGAGAGCCATGATCAGTGTATTGTACTACACTTAGGCAAAATAATAACCATTATTAACCATTTGGTTCCAGACAAGTTATACTGCCAATACTTTATCTTTTAATCCTTGTGATAAAGTTGCCCACAAATCCTTTTAAGTTTACTCTTCTTTTATAAAGATGACCTAGATTAGAGTCATTGATTTCTAAACTCAAATAAGCCAACATTTCCCACAGAGGAAGAGATAAACTTAAACCATTCAGGTTAGAGAGTCCTCCAGTCACTACACTGTTTACCACAAACCAGTATATAAACTTGTGTGTTTTATGTATGTTTCTGTTTAAAGGACACCTTATTCAATAAATACTGTCTATTCTTTAACAGTGGATTTCTTGCCAACAGTATTAAAACTGATGCCTGAACAAAGTTTATCTAGCACATGTAATTTTCTCTATAACTTACATGATTCAGAAGTGTCCAGAACTATATGTGGAATTGTGGCATTTCAATAAGAAATGGTGAGCTAGGCCCTGTGGTATATCCCTTTAATCCCAGCAACATGGGAGGTGGGGCCAAGAAGGTTGCAAATTTGAGCCCGGAGACAGCCTGTGTAATTTAGCAAGACCATCACAACATAAAAATTGAAAAAAGGTGTTGAGGGTGCAGCTCAATGGTAGACTGCTTGCAAAGTATATGTGAGGCTTTTGGGTTCAGTACCTCCAGTACCACACACACACACACACACACACACACACACACAGAGAGAGAGAGAGAGAGAGAGAGAGAGAGAGAGAGAGAGAGAGAAATTGTATATGTTATAATTGTAAAGTACATAAGTAAAATCTATATTTATAAATTATTTTCCATTGCATTTCCAATCTTGACCATGAAAGTCATCTATCAAAATCTATATAAAAGCTCTTTTATATTTGAGCTATTTTTTTAAATAAATTATGATACTCCAACATGTAAGAAAATAATTCCTTTGCAATAAAAGCATGGTAAAATGTCCTCAAAAGTACCATAAATTTAATTTGTATATGATTAATTACAGTTTTCAAGTTAAATAGTAACAAGAACCCCGGTCCCTATTTATGGTTCTCAATGACAGATATCCAGTCAGGTGGCAAGGTTGTTCTCTCCTAAATGTGAGTGATGAGATCTCAAAGACACAAGCCAGTGAATTTAAGGTAAATGAACCTTAGAGATCATTGGGTCCAATCCTTTCAATTTGCACAGAAAGTTTAAATTGGTGAAAGCTTAGGGTATTTAAACATTCAAGCATTTTAGCAGAGTCAACACTGGAAGCAAAAACAAAAATTCCCATATAAAAACAGAGAATTACCTGCAAGTCATTCTGATTAGATGACAAGTATGTTAATTCATATTTCCCATCAACTAATGAAGATGACTTTGCACCACCTACTCATCTAAACTTTTGTCATTTTTCACCAACATAAGCAGTAGAAGTCACTAGATGTAAGATAGGAACAAAATCGACTACATTTGTGGAAAGAGACAATGAAAAAACTCAATACCAAATGTTGGAAAAAGAGCAGATGCTGACTGCATATCAGACAATCAACTGCTCATATGCAGGTTCAAACAGAAACTGAAGAAAACTAAAGCAAATGTATGAGAGCCAAAATATGACTTTGAGTATACCCCACTGAATTTAGAGACCACCTCAAGAATTGGACACTAATGATAGAAGACCAAGTGAGTTGTGTCATGACATCAGAGACATCATTCAGGAGGAAAGCAAAAGGTTCTTAAAAATACAGGAAAAAAAAAGACCAAATTATATGTCAAAAGAGACTCTGAAACTTGCCTTTAAACATGGAGCAGCTAAAGCAAAAGGAATAAATGATGAAGTTAAGGAACTAAACAAATTTCAAATGACAGTTTGAGAAGACAAAATCAAATATTATGATGACATGTGCAAAGAACTGAAGATAGAAAACCAAAAAGGAAGAACATGCTCTGTTTTCTCAAGCTTAAGGAATAGAAGAAAAACTTCAAGCCTTGAATTGCAAGATGTGAAGGATTCCACAGGGAAAATATTGAACAATGCACGAAACATCAAAAGAAGATGGAATGAATACCCAGAATCATTATACCAAAAAGAGCTGGTGGATGATAGACCATTTCAATAAGTTCCAACTTTTTCTAGAAACGTATTCAATTTCTCTGACTCTCAGGCTGGATGTGTGTTTAATAAGGTTCCCAAATTCTGCAGTCATAGTTCTATGGCATCCAATCCCATCAGATCTTGGAAGCTAAGCAGGGTCAGGCCTGGTTAGTACTTGGATGGAGACCACCCTGGAACACCAGGTGTTTTAGGCTTGGGAGAAGGACCAGGCAACCCACACCCCAAAAAACAATCAGTCATTGAAAACCCTATGAATAGCAGAGATGCACTGATAATAGTGCTTCACCTGTTGTATGTAGGGTCACTATGAGTCAGACACAAACTCAATGGCACCTAACAACAAGTCCTGTAGGCCACATATTCTACCAAAGCCAGTGTCAAAAATTTTCCCACATGTAACAAAACCCTGGTTACTGAACACAGGCAACATTTCCAGGAAAGACCATAGGAATATCTTTCCTCATGATGATGTGGCCTCCACCTCAGTGAAGGGATTCCAGGTCGATAAAGTAGCTCTAGTAAGGGATATAGTTAAAAGATTGTGACTTTTTTCTCATAAATCAAACTCACAGGACTTAGATCATTTCTGCTTACATAAATCAGTAAAATGATAGTATTACCTATAGTTGATCCTCATTATTCATAGTAGTTACATTCTATAAAGTCACCATGAATGCTGAATTAGCAGATACTGAACCATTGCTCCTAGAGGAAACGTAAGAGTAGCTCCTGCAAGCCTCCAGTCACTACACTGTTTTCCACAAACCAGTATATAAACTTGTGCGTTTTATGTGTGTTTCTGTTTAAAGGACACCTTATTCAATAAATACTGTCGATTCTTTAACAGTGGATTTCTTGCCAAGAGTTTTAAAACTGATGCCTGAACAAAGCTTATCTAGCACATGTAACTTTCTCTATAAGGCACATCACAGCCTGATCACCTTAAGGGGCACCAGACTACACTTTAGCATCATGATTAGGGACCATTTTAAACAGTGAAACCAATCATCAGCAACAAGCATGAAAACACAGAAAATGTGTCATTAAATAGACTGTGAAAAGCCCATTGTTTACACTATGAGAGCTAATACAAGAAAGCAGAACATTACCTTACTGGACCTCAGCTAGGAATGTGGGCATCAGAACATTTTGCCATTCCACACATCTGTATGCCCATGAAGTACCTCAAAAGCACTGCTAGTATTGATTTGAGGGTTAGAAGGTACTTTTACAAGTGTGCAGACTCCCAAATATCGAATCCATGAATAATAAGAACTGATTCTATTTTAGCTCGGGGAACACCAGGATTAGTTATCTAATGCTAAGGAAACTTGTGAGTCAGACTATTCTGACTATGACTTTGGCTCTGCAGCTTACCTTGAGAAGCATGTCCACCTTGTCTCTGGCAATTAAGTGCCTCCACTGGACCCTTGCCCCATCCTCCTCATTACCTTTAGGGTTCCCAGCTTAGTGACAGCAGTTCCCACTGTAATTTTTCACCTGCAGGGAAGAACTATCATAGGACCATGGGACAATATATTTATCAAAGCCACATGGAAAAGAGTATCCTCTGGACCACCCCAGGGCCGTAAATAGGTCTTACAGGATAAGTTAATTATGGCATCCTAATCTTCATAAGGGCTGGGATTTAGCTCAGTGGGTAGAGCGCTGCGCTGCAGTCTCTGAGGCCCAGAGTTCAATTCCCAGCACCGCAAAAATGGGAGAAGGGCCTGGCAATCCACTCCCAAGGCAATCCTGAAACAGTCAGCCATTGAAAACCCTATGAGGGTCGCTATGAGTCAGATACCGACTCGACGGCACCCAACAACAACAACAACAACAATCTTCATAAACCTCTGAATTCCTTTCTGTTCAATACACTAGGAAGATTCTGGCATGTCAGTGCTATATGTTGTAGGATACGTTTAAGTCTATGATTCAGCCAACCAAGTCAGCAAGTGTTAGAACCATTCTTAGTCTCTCAAGGTAGGATGTGAAATTTGGAATCTTTGTTTAGTAGGATCATATCAATAAATTCATTCTGACCCAACCTTACATCCTTCCCACTTTGATTCTATACCCTAAAATTCCTTCCTCAAACATTTTCCCTAGATGTCTGTCACTACGAATTAGAAAGCTCATAGGATTATTTTGGTCTGTATGGTACCTGTTCATGCATCACACAGTCTACAACCATACAACCCTGGTGTCTGATCTCGTCTGATCTCAGAAGCTAAACAGGGTTGGGCCTGGTTAGTCCTTGGATGAGAGACTGCCCAGGAATACCAGGTGCTGTAGGCTTTGGAGAAGGAGCCAACAGCCCACTCCCAAAACAATCAGACATTGAAAACTCTATGAATAGCAAAGAAGTACTGACATAGTGCTGGGCATGGCACAGTGTCAGGGAGTGTTTCTTTCTGTTGTGCATGGGTCACTATGAGTTGAGCCTTGACTGGACAGCAGCTAACACCATGCATCAAACATTTACCACCCCCATTTTGTGCCTGCTGGGATTTTAATTATAAGTCTACAAGGAGGAAGGGGGCTTTATAGAGTCTTCTGAGACACTCACTGCCTCAGGGCCGCTTCAACTGGCAAAGAGACATGGTGAAGCTGATGGTCTGAAGGTGCCCAGCATCATCAGAATCTTCCCATATGCCCCATCCCAATATTCAGGATCCCATTCCTTTTCACTCAATGCCTCAACTTCAACAAAGGAAACCCTACAAGGTTGGGGAAATCATTTGCATTATAATGCAGTCATCCTCAACATTAAAATTTGTGTTTGACTTTTGAAATCTCAGCTCAGTATTTAGAAGATATGCGGAAAACCATAGAAGCTTTCAAGTCCTTGTTCAGACTTTAAGCTGGGAGTTTAAAGCCCTGCCTCTCTCATGTATTTCCTTCAAGTTCTCTAGCATAGTTTTAAGCAACCAATCCCTTCTGCTACCCAGAGTTAGGGCAAAGGCCCCAGCTCCACGGATCCCAACAGGCTAGGCTCACCCACCGGACCCAGTATGCCAGTCAAAGAGACCAGTAGTGAGGATAGCAGAGAAAGGATATTTAATCAATGTTGCCACATTGGGAATAACAGCTAAGGGAGTTCAGCAACCCCAAGCCTGTTTTAAAGGGGCTGACAAGAACTTTGAGGCTTTATAGAAGAAGGAACAAAGGAGGGGCTTGGGGTATGCATAGGTGAGAGAACAGGCAATCTTGTTCAATGAGGGGTCTGACTGATAATTATCTCACTGTTGCTTCTTAAGGGGTTCTGGGGAAGTTGTTACCATCACTGTCCACACTTGAGGGGAGCAGAGTAGTTCCTCTAAGATGATTACTCCTGCTCCAGCGAGCCCATCATGGGTAATTGCCCCCATTTTGAGGGTGATCTCATTATGGGGTGATCTGTCCTGCATGGCTTCTTGTTGCTTGGGAGTAATTTCAGGCTTTTGTTATAACGATGTTTTTCAATCAGTCCTGTCATTCCTGCAATCCAAGGTAATTGCAGAAGGCAGTGCTTGGGAGGAAAAAAAATGTTAAAGAATTAAAATTAGAGCCAGAACCCAGGTGCTGTGGTGCACGCCTGTAATCTCAGTTATTTTGGAGGCTGAGGCAGGAGGATCACAAGCTCGAGACCAGAGACGGTAACTTAGCAAGAACCTGTTTTAAAAAGTTAAAAAATGGGCTGAGTGTGCAGTTCAGTGGTCCAGTACTTGCAGAGCATGCAAGTGCAAGGCACTGGGTTCAACCCCCAGTACCACAAAAAAAAAGAATTAAAATTAGAGCCAGAAGCCAGGTGTTGTGGTGCATGCCTATAATCTCAGCTACTTTGGAGGCTGAGGCAGGAGGATCAAGAGTTTGAGGCCACAGGTAGCATGCACAACTTAGCAAGACCCTGTCTCAAAATAAAAATAAAAAGGGCCTAGGGGTGCAGCTCAGTGGTAGAGCATTTGAAAATTATGCATGAGGCCCTGGTTTCAACTCCCAATACTGCCAAGGGAGAAAAGAAATGAAAAGGAAAGGAAAGGAAAGGAAAGGAAAGGAAAATGGAATTAGTTTGGCCAGTGATTAGTGTCCTCCTTCAGTTATATTCATATTTTCAGTAACAGCTTTGAAAACAGTAAATGCTTGGTCACTCAAATTTGTCCCTTCCCTAGGTATGTGATGATAAGTATCTATAGATAATTTATGTTGTTTTTTCCATCGCATAACTTAGCCTATTCCTTTCAACTACTTGAAACAGGATAATAAATGCCATTCGCATCTAATTACATCAAGGAAAGAATACCAGAAAAGTCCAGAACAAATTCCATATAACAATTTTTTAAGATTTTGTTCTTCTAGAACCATTTCTGGAACCAAATTAGTATGAGGGTTGTATTAGAGAAACAGAAATTCCAGGATAAATTTAGAGATATGGGTATAGATGGTTGTTGTTTGTAGGCATTGTCAAGCCAGGTCCAAGTCACAGGAACCCTCTGTACAACAGAATAAGAGACTTGCCAAAGCTGTACCATGCCCAGCACCAATGCAGTGCTTCTCTGCTATCCATAGGGTTTCAATGACTGACTTTTTTGGGAGTGGGCTGCCAGGTCCCTCTATTCCCAGGCAGTCTCCCATCCAAGGACTAACCAGGCCAAACCCTCTTTAGCTTCTGAGATCTGATGCCAGGGTGATATGGCTGTAGGTCATGGGAATAGGTAGATATAGACAAATATGGACCCACTTATTGAAAAAAATCCATATAGTGATTTGAGTTGATGAAATTTGAGGAGAAGATTAAACTGTTGTCTTTGCATTTGATTCTGGAACACAATGCAAGCAGGTGGGAAGAAAAGATGGTCAAGTGGCAGGAGAAGGAAGAATAAGCTAGAAGTCATAAGCAGGAGCTGGGCCTCACAAGGACAAATTAAACCCCTTGTCATTTCTTTCTGCCTGTGAGACATTGGTGAGAACATTGTCCTGCAGAGCCTAGGGTCCTTCCTCAGGGAGCTAAGCAAATGCACTTAGCCCAGGAGTCAGAGAAGGTAAAGGAAGACCTGGCAAAAGGCTGAGCAGTTGCTGGTCCCACTGCCTGCTGCATGACACAGGATGAGTCAGGTCAGTGGCACATGTGACTCTGAAATGGCAGCTTCTTCACCCCAGCTTCCCAATCTCCTGCAAGGATCTCTCTTGACCTCACTGTCACCAGAAAACTACTGGAAGGAAAACTGTAGGAAACCAGCTCATCCTTGCCAAATTGGCACATTCCAGAGCCACCACAGTATCATTAAAACTCCCCTCTGGAGGAGGTGGTATTCAGGGCAAAGGGAAATTGCTATTGCAGAGTCCAGGGAAGCTGGCAAAAAATGAAAGCAGTTGGTTTGGTCACAAAAGGAATTGCCAGGGCAAATTGGGCACCTCAGGACAGGAGACACTAAAGAGGAACAAGGAAAATGTCAAAGGAAGATACACCTTGTATTAATTCAAATAGCCTCTGCCCCAACTAAATACAATCTGAATGGAAGAGAGAAGAAATGTGTGCACTCTGGACTCCAAATATATTTATCAGCTTGGGTTCTTTCAGGTACAAAGCTGAAATTCTATAATTTTCCATTATTGGTTCTAATTGAAAATTTATAATTGGGGCACCAAATGCTCTTCCTCCAAGAAATTGTTTCAGGCAGAGCATTAGCTTGGTGAAGAACCTGCAGCACTATCCAGACAATTCTATGTCCATACTAATAATCCGGCTAGCATAGGGATTCCTGGGATTGCAAGGAAATTGTGTTAAATGACTGGGCCCACAGAGTCCTTAGCACTAGGCTAAAACTGCCCTGGTCATCACAGGATTTGGAATGCAAAAGAGTGTCCCATAGGTAAATGGACATGGAGTTCTCCAAATAGCATTTCTGAGCTCATCAATGTTTTGGCCCCATTTCCGTATCTCCTCACCAACTTGGTAGTAAGACAAGCTGTGTGATCAGCATGGAAACTGAAGGCATTAAACAGCAAATTCTATTACCTACAAGGTTACAGAAGCAATAGTCATTTGGGCACACTACTGAGGAACTGGAAAGTCCATGGGTCTGAAAATTGTATAATGTAAGTCTGGTTTAAAGTCCAGGCATATTGACATTCTAAAGGAGAAGTAAAACAAATCTGGTATCCTAAGGGAGAAATGCCTGCAGCTGTAGCACCGTAGCTTCTGATCCTGTCAGATCTGGGAAGCTAAGCAGGGTCGGGCCTGGTTAGTCCTTGGATGGGAGACCGCCTGGGAATACCAGATGCTGTAGGCTTGGGAGAAGGACCTGGCAACCCACTCCTAAAAAACAATCAGCCATTGAAAACCCTATGAATAGGAGAGAGGTACTGAAAATGTGTTTCGCTTGTTGTACATAGGGTCACTATGAGTGGGATACCGACTCGATGGTACCTAATAACAACAAGGGAGAAATAACTCAAGCAAATGAAAAACTATGCAGTACGTTTTGCCAGATTGTTTCAATTAATCCTGATATTTAATAATGGAATGGCATGTTCCATCATATACAGTAACAGCCTCATGCCCAGACATAGAAAGAATAATGACACCTTGGTGGGATACTTTGGGAGCCTCTTATGGGTTTCACAAGAGCCATGTATACTGAATTTAACATGCAGATAAAACAAATAGCCACTACCATATTATAGCCAATCATTCCAACTACTTACTACATCACCTGGATCAATGGTTACAAAATAGTTTTTATACTCATCAAAGTGATTTGGAAAGCAAAGACACTATTTTGGGGCAGGGGTCAATATCCTTCTTCAAACTTTCCAAAGTGATTTAAAAGAGTATTTCCAGTCCAAGTTGTCCTTCCCTTTCATCACACTGGAGCACCTTGTTAAACAGAGAGTAAGAGTAAAGAAGCATTTAACAATCTGCTTCTGGTACACCTCTTTTCCAGCCAAATTGCACCGATAAAGCTAAAGCAGAACCTCTTTGGATTCTCAACAAACATGAACTGAATGTTTTATGGTTTGTGCAATAGTTGTACTGTGTTGCTGTTTTTAATTAGCATATATATGGATGCCTTTCTTTCATTGCACGTTACTATTGTTGCAGTAATTCAATAAAAGTATCCTAAACATTTACACTGTGGAGCATTTTTATGATTTATACCAACAGAAAGGCACATACCGTGTTGCACATCTGTTTTCAAAGTCATCACTTTATTTCATACTCTCATATCCCTTTTAAGAACAAGAAATATTATAGTTTTTTGGAGCATGGCTTTTTTAATCATTTTGCCTCCCTATGAATTTCACTCTTTTATGTACTCTGTTGCACATAATGATGTTCAAATCAATTCTGTGGAATGGTGGCAATTTCTTTCTGAAATCTCCCATAACAATAATGAATTGTCCTCTTAATCCAAATGCACTAGATTTTTATTATTAAAAAAGTAAACAGTATTTTCTGCTGTTTGGTCAGTAAACAGATTTACCTTCTGCCTCTTCTAAATGACCTGTGAATACAAGTCTTCCCAAGAGGAATTGAGTGTTTTTAATGGGAAATCAGTATGATTTCTTGATAGTATAATAGTGTCCATTTCCAACTTTAATGATCAGGGGAACAGGGTTCAGTTGAACAAAATCATCAGATACAACATATCTTTTGTCTTCAAGCCATTTCTCCTTGTTATTTTACCTATTTGTGATGTCACAGAATAGCAGTGGGCTGCTTAGATTTCAAAATCCCAGGCTCTGTGACTTTTTTATTTGCATAGCTGTTAGGTCCACAAGTCTGCCTTTGAACTTAGCCTATCTCTCCTCTTCCTAGAAGAAGTAGCAATGTCAGAGAAATTATAAAGATATCTTTGGAAGTATAGTTGGTGTTTACAGCATCAAAATTATTAATTTCAAGTGAATGATTTGGAGAAGACACTCTGTTATACTTAGGGTGTGCTTTGATTGCCAATACACCTGAAGTAGACTATAATGGCTCAGCTGTGGTGTGGCCCCTGTCAGGCTGCTAGTGGAACAAGCGAATTTTTGAGTCCAATATTTTAAGTACCCACATTTCTTTTTTTTCCAGCTAATTCCTAGGAAGTCTTACAGAGATATCCACAAGAAAAGGGGAAAGACTAATAAATATTGTTTAAATATTAAGAAATGGAGAAAGCCAGACCTCCATTAAGTCTAGCAAAGATAGAGACAGGGACATCATTACTTTCAGCTAGAAACTTCAGAGAGAAAGAATAAGAAAGGCCACACAGGGAATGGCAGAATACTATTGGGGTTGCAAAAGCAAAGAGTCACAATGTGGACAAAGTCAGCATGACAGTCAGAATAACACACATATACACAAAAACCAGATCAAAATGCCAATGATCAGAGTTACAAATGTGAAGCATCATTTACAGAAAGGTAAATTATAAAGGCTGTGAATGAAAATAGACAAAACATTTACAACTAAGGGGAAGGAATAGTCATGATGATGATGATGATGATTGATACATAAAACATTTTTCAAATTTGTTGAAAATTCTCTAAAATACTTGTATATGATATCTAACTTAATATTCAAGCCTAAAGTAGGGACAATTATCCTCTTTTTGCAGATGAGGAAATTGAGGGAGAGTAGATTTAAGTTACTTACCTGCAACTGCTTAGTTGGGGGAGAAAACTGATAGGCAGAGCTTTGGAAGAGGGTGTTGTGATGTAATCCGTGTTCTCAATCACTACTGAACCCCAGCCAGAGGAGAGGAGGCTTGGGTGTGCACACCCATGGCCTCCACAGAAAGTGCTCGAAAGTGTTCTTTTCTGATGTTGTTATTACTTAGATGCATCTCTTTGATTAGATTTCTCCAGTCTGCTGTGCAAACAGAAAAACCATTGGGAGGTAACAAGAAATACAACTTAATCCTGATGGTCAACAACACTACCCGCTATTCTTTCATTTTGTCTTCTATTCACTCATTCATTCATCCATTGAACAAAATACCCTTCTCTTTACCCCATTTACCCAGGTTGTACCCCAGGTTGTCACTATATGATTCACAAGCATTGTCGTGCCTGGCACCATCTTCCTTCCCAGAGGAAGCCAGGCTCTCACCAGCCCACGACAGTCCTTGCTTCTGAATCCTAGTTCAGTAGAACAGAAAAAAGTTCAGAGTCCAGATAACATATATAGGTTTTGTGTAGTTCTTTGTGTTCACAGAATAACTATTTTAATACAAAAATAAAATGCGTAGTTCTATTAGAACTAACATGTTGATAATCGTTGTTGTTGTTGTTGTTGTTGTTGTTGTTAGGTGCCTTTAAGTTGGGTCCGACTCATTGTGATCCTATGTACAACAGAAAGAAACTTTCTCTGACACTGTGCCATGCCCGGCACTACGGTCGTGCTTCTCTGCTATTCATAGGGTTTGCAATGGGTGATTGTTTTAGAGGAATGGGTTGCTGGGTCCTTCTCCCAAGCTCCTGTATTCCCAGGCAATCTCCCATCCAAGGACTAACCAGGCCTGACCCTGCTGTTTCCAAGATCAGACAGAATCGGATGCCAGGGTGGATGGTTGTAGATATGTTGATAAGTAGTACTTAATAACATGATTTTTCTATAACATTAGAGGAAAACCTAGTTGGGTTACACAAACACACATACTCAAAAAGGTTTTAATTTCTCATATATTTCCAATAAAGCCCAAGAAACTAAACATGAATAGATAAAGAAAGAAAAATACAGTTCTATAAGCAACTAAGTATTGTTCAGATTTGATTAATATAAAACACATAAAAGACTTTTACAAAAAGATTTTTTTAATTCTTTTCATCAGTATACATATATTTACTTACACATAGCTCTACCTCCTGAAATTAACTGATTGGGGACCAAAATGAATGTAGATATAAGTATGCAACATTTGTACATTTCCTTTATCAGCAGGTGTCTTGGTTGACCTGAAATAGAAATAAATCTACACTCTACCTCCTCATTTTTCTTTACACCACCTGCTTTTGAAGAGGAAGAGTAAATTAAAGGTCATTCAGTGACTCATTCCTAAACACTGCATGGCTAAGCCTGAACATCTACTTCCTAGGAGATTCAACCAATTATGCCCCAGGCTCCACAACTGTTAAAATGTACTGGAGTCTTGAATCCATTGAAGTGTTTTAAAATTCAGCCAGTATAACCCTAACTGCAAATGCTGCATTGCTTTTTCCCCAATGTGTTGGCTCTCCTGGGAGCTGACACAAAGTAGCTGTTCCACATTTCAGAAAGGGAGTACCAGTTGCCAGACTTAAAATTGCTGCTGGGAGTACAAGAAATTCCCAAACCACACCACTGTGGAAACAAACAGCTAGTCTCCTAGGTTAAAATAGCAAGAAGAGCTTGAAGAGGCTGAAACTTTTACTCCATGGAATCTTTTGCAGCAACTGTTGAGCAACATTCATAAGACTTGAAATTATGGGGATTTAGCCATAACAGCAGCGGGGGGGGAAAATGTAAAGACTTCTAAGTAGTACAATGAAATTGAGATGGTTGATAATTTCACAAAGTTCTGTAAACAGATTTAATGAGTAAGTCATTCTTTATTGTGACATGTATTGTTGATCACCTTGTGGCTTACTTATAACTACAATGTTTTTGTTCAAAATAAGCTG
The DNA here is from genome assembly GCA_007922755.1 of Pedetes capensis. Lineage (NCBI taxonomy): Eukaryota > Metazoa > Chordata > Mammalia > Rodentia > Pedetidae > Pedetes > Pedetes capensis. The sequence goes on from VMDO01005350.1 coordinate 15,309, forward strand.
TAACATGCGTGGAGGCAGAGACTTCCAACTATGTTTTGTTCATCTTTATATCCCTACAGACCCCAAGTTGCCGTCCATCTGAGACATGTATAATTGAATCCTCCAAACTGACAAAAATTTAGCTCATCATTTTAAGTATAGCAAGGCTTTCATTTTCACTCATATGCCAAATCAGACAGTGGCCAGAGGGTTATTTTAAAAATTGAAAACTCATACATTTCAGTCATTCTGTAGAGATGAATCAGTCCCTGGATGTTACTATGGATGAGCCCTGGAAAGGAATTTTTCCCCAGCCTCTGCCCTTCCAGTAAACATCAGCTGTACCTTCCCAAACAAATGAGAATGTATTCTTTTTCTACTGAACTCCAGGGAAAAATAAGGCCTCGTGCTCCTCAATAAAGATCTCACTAATATCCAGAGCCCTGTGGCATCTGATCCTGTCAGATCTTGGAAGCTAAGCAGGGTTGCGCCTGGTTAGTCCTTGGATAAGAGACCACCTGGGAACACCAGGTGCTGTAGGCTTGGGAGGAGGACCTGGCAACCCACTCCCAAAAAACAATCAGCCATTGAAAATCCCATGAACAGCAGCAAAGCACTGACAATAGTGTTTCACCTGTTGTATGTAGCGTTGCTATGAGTCAGAGACCAACTTGATGGCACCTAACAACAACAATATTATTACTCTGTGTCAAACTTCTATGAATGAATTTATTAACTGCTTACTAATATGTCAATGGGAGAATTTAATCTTAACTGTATCCACAATGCAGCATGCTTCATCAAAAACCAAAAGACTCCTATGTTAAGAATTCAGACAAAATTTTAAAAAGGAGGTAGGAAAAGTCCAAGACTCCCTCTATGAATTGTTGAAGGATTGCTGTTACAGCGCATGAAAATCAAGCATAGTGTAGAAAAATTAAAGTCCAGTTAAGGCCCATTAATTAAAATGCAATGCCTCAGCCAAGCAACAGCTTGGACTTAAATCAATACTCAATTAAACACTTCCTGCAGTTCTAGTCATTAATTGCTCTGCAGCTTAGAAAATAACATTCTAACTGCTTGCAGAAAGGTAATCAAAACTGGTGTGTGAAACTTAAGTTTGATTCTTTTGTGATTATCTTTCCTCAACGAGGAAAATGAACTTCTTCAGTGACTTATAGCCCATGCATTTCCAATCCACTCAAAACTATTGAAAACTGAATACAATAACAAGTAATATATTTTGGGTTGTAGAATACTTAGTTTATCTTAAAGGACCAACAACACAAAAATAACATTCTTAATCTTCATGAAAGACTCATTATTGAGAAGTGTCATCATTTCTATATGAAATCTTTAGTTGGAGACACACGGAACTTTGGATGGGAAATGTTTAGAGGATAACATCTTCTAGCTGCTGCCAGCAGGGGAATATTTAATGGCAAAAAGGAAATACTATCTTGCTCTGCAAGGAGCAATCACTTTGTTTTTCAGTTCTAAGCACAGAGTGATGTGTCCTGCGAAAGGTGATTTATAAAGACCCTCCTACTGAGGCATCATCCAGAATGCTGATTGCACAGCCTGAGATGTAGGATTAAGGAGGCCTGAATCAGAACCCAGAAAACTCATAAAAATCATCTCTGTATCTGAAGGATAAGGAGAGAGAATATAATTTGGAGAAATTATGCACATATCAACATTAGGTAGCCAGGGAACACCAAATATTTAAAAATATGAGGAGTAGGAAATTAGAAAGTCTATTTTGGGAATGAAGATAGATCTCGGCCTTCTATATTGTTGTAGTTGTTAGGTGCCATCAAGTTAGGTCCAACTCATGGCAACCCTATGAACAACAGAACAAAATATTCCTGACACTGTGCTCTACCCTGCACTATATCAGTGCTTCTCTGCTCTTCGGAGGGTTTTTGATGGCTGCTTGATTTGAAAGTGGGCTACCAGATCCTTCTCCCTTCCTTCATATACTCATGTTTTAGTATGGATGGCTTAGAAGTATGTATAGTATAGTACTTGTAATTGTTTGTATTTGTAGCAGGTTTGAAATTATTCACTGTGATTCAGGTGTGTAGAAACATACCTTTCTGAATTTCTCTTCCATGGATTCAACTCTAAGCCTACTTTATTTATTTATTTAGTATTCATTTATTCATTGAGGGCTGGGATTTAGCTCAGTTGGTAGAGCGCTGCGCTGCAGTCTCTGAGGTCCCGAGTTCAATTCCCAGCACCACAAAAATGGGAGAAGGGCCTGGCAATCTACTCCCAAGGCAATCCCGAAACAGTCAGCCATTGAAAACCCCATGAGGGTCGCTATGAGTCGGATACTGACTTGACGGAACCTAACAACAACAACAACAACAAGTTCCAACTGATCTCTCTCCACTTCCTGATGCTATGATGTAAAGAAGTCCTCCATTGCAAGCCCTGTCACAAGTTGCTCTGCCATGCCTCCCTACCACTATAGACTGAAACCCTCTAAATCATGAGCCATAAATAAAGCTTTCCTCCCCTAAGATTTTTCTGCCATGTATTTTGAAAACCCTATGAGGGTCGCTCTGAGTTGGATACCGACTCGACGGCACCTAACAACAACAACAACAAGGATCTACACCCGCAGCTTCATTTGAGCTTCTTTTTAAAAATATAATCCAGGTTTTCTCCAGGTATATCAGTCACATGTGAGTAAAAAGATCTCTTTGGGAGTAAATATTTAATGAATGTTGTTGTTAGGTGTTGTCAGGTCCATGTCTGACTCATGGCGACCCTACCTACAACAGGCAAAACAGTATTATTAGTGCTTCTCTGTTATTCATGGAGGTTTTGATGGTTGATTGTTTTTTGGGAGTGGGTTGCCAGGTCCTTCTCCCAAGCCAGATCACCTGGTATTCCCAGGCGATCTCTCATCCAAGTACTACCAGGCCCAACCCTGATTAGCTTCCAAGATCTGACGGGATCAGATGCCACAGTACTATGGCTACGGGTATTTAGTGAATAGTGGTATAAAATTCAGATAATTCATTTTTGCATCCCCCTAGCAGTGAGACACATGCGCTCTTCTGTGTGCTTGCCCCTTTACCTTGTCCTCCATGTCAAAGATTTAAGGGAAAGAATTTGCCAGTGGAGCCTCACAACAGAGGGGGCAAGAAATGTAAATCACAAGGGAGCTGCTCAGGCGCCGATGGACTCTGTCACCCCTCCAGTTAGCCTTTTGTGGCCACTTTGGTCCTTTCTCCACCTATAATTTGTTATTGTTAGGTGTCATCAAGTTGGATCCAACTCACAGCAACCCTATGCACAACAGAACGAAACACTCCCAACACTGTGCCACGCTTGCACTATTGTCAGTCCTTCTCTGCTATTCATAGGGTTTTGGATGGCTGATTGTTTCAGGAGTGGGCTGCCAAGTCCTTCTCCCTAGCCTACAGCAGCTGGTAATCCCAGGCAGTCTTCCATCCAGGGACTAACTAGGACATCCCTACTTAGCTTCTAAAATCAGACAGGATAGGATGCCAAAGTGCTATGGCTGCAGATCTACCTATAATAGGCACTTAAAATTGCTTGTGCTAAAATCCACTGACTACTGACTTGAACCTACAAGGTAACTGAAAGTAGGGTAAAACTTGGTCTCTTTGTCTTTATTTTCATCTGTCTCCTTTGTCTTAAAACTCTGGGTCAGACTCTGCTTAACTCAGTACATAGGCATGTTAATCACTCAAGAGGTGTCTGTCTAAAAACGGGTGATACTAACCTATCTCACCCCCTCTTTAAGGACGAAGGCACAGAGATAAAAATAACTAAGGTATCTTACTGTCACCTTTTAGAGTGGCCTGTTTCAGACCCCCCAAAATCACCTGCAAGTCTCCAATCATTGTCCTAAGCCTGCAATCACCTTTGATTCCCAAAACAGCAGAGCTTCACAGACAAGTCACCCCGTAATTGCTCCCAAGCAGGAGAAATCATCTCATAGAAGCCAGACTGTCCCCTCAAGTAGTAAGGATTTTTTGAGCCACCTTGCAGAAGCAGAACCGAGATAATGAATAACTAGACCACAGTTTGACCAAGTCTGCTTGGTTGTGCAAGCTCTTACCCCCTTACCCCACTCATCCCTCTATTCAAACCTAAAGCTCATATCAATACACCAAAGATGGCCTGAAGTATTTATGTTCCATCTTGCCAACATGGCTCTATTGATTTAAATCTTTCCTGCCTTCTCTCTCTCTCTCTCTCTCTCTCTCTCTCTCTCTCTCTCTCTCTCTCTCTCTCTCTCTCCTGTCTCTCTCGTCTTTATTTTCTTTCTAAGAAACTGTTGGATGTTCATTAGAACTCAATAACATGGACCTCAAAACCACTCAACAGCTGAAAGAAGTCTTTATTATCTACAAACATCCACTATTCAATAGGAATTTGAGAGGGTAGACAACGCAGAGTCCTCATAACTTCAACATACTGGGGGAGATGGACTGCCATATACAAGGTCCTCTGAGAACCAGTTCTTCTTTTCCCATGACATCATCATGTCACAGAGCACTTCCATCCCCAATCTGCCTTCCCCACATCTTCCTGACCCCCCACCTTTCTTTCTCACTAGAATCTCCTCTCCTCCCCATGAAACACCACTTCTGTTCCTTAATGATCCAACTAGTAGATCATTTTGTGAACACTGAAGGTTTTTTCAACTTTACATTATTTCAAATGATTTTATGATCCAGATCTGTGTCCAAATTTATAACTCTTTAATTAGTGTAAATTCCTGGAAATCACAAGTTCAAAGAGAAATGCTTGAGACAGTCTTGGATATTGCTGAACTGGTACCCAGAAAGATTGTTTCAATATATATTTTCTTCTTTAAAATGTCCATATCATACATTTTATTTTATTTTATGTTTATAATTTTAACCATACCTCTAGTTTATTTTCTTTTTTTTATTAATAAATGTTCATGGAGTACAGAATAATAAGTCTTTGACTATATTCAGTATGTAGGTGTTGAATCACTATTGCTTACACATTCATCAACTGACATATTTTATAGAACCAAATAAACTACAGAAGAGAAGAAAAGAAAAAAAGAAATAGGAATTTTAATTAATGTGTAATAAAAATCATATGAAACCATGGATTATATTCTCATTGATTTTTCCCTTTCCCCAAGTTTTTCCATGTGTTCTTTTAGTTGTAAATTGTCTTATGAGATTTTCCTCTCATCCTTTACCCCTGTCCATCATTTCCCTTCCCCTCCCCTTCACCAAACTCCACTCCAACTCACTCATCCCTTCCTGCTTTCTTTCTACTCTGCTTATATTTCCCCTCTGAGTAAAGTATTATTGTTCATTTTTATATATTTACATATGTATACCTTTTTTTCCTTCAAATTAGGTTTAGCTCCAACATATGAGTGAGAACATATGCTATTTCTCTTTTTGGGACTGGGTTAGTTTACTTAAGATGACCTTTTCCAGTTCTATCCATTTTGCTGCAAATGACCTAATTTCATTCTTCTTTATTTCTGAGTAATATACCATTATGTATATATACCACAATTTTTCAACGCACTCCTCTACTGGTGGACATCTTGGTTGAATCCATAACTTTGCAAATGTGAAGAGTGCTGCATTAAGTATGGAAGTTCAGGTGTCCCTGTCATATGATGGCTTATCTTCCTTTGAGTATATTCCCAGGAGTGATGTAGCTGAGTCATATGGCAGTTCTATTCTTAGTTTTGAAAGGTATCCCCAAATTGATTTCAAAGTGATTGACCTAATATACAGTCCCAACAGCAGGATAAAAGTGTTCTTTTTTTTCCACATCCTCATTGGCTTTTCTTATTATTTATCTTGTTAATCTTAGCCATTCTTACTGTAGTGAGATGGAATCTCAGTGTTGTTTTGATTTGCATTTTCCTAATGGCTAGGGATACTGAGCATTTGTTCGTGTGTTTATGGGCCATTCATACTTCTTCATCTGAGAACTGTCTGTTCAGTTCCACTGCCCACTTATTTATTGGGATATTTGTTTTCTGCATGTTTGATTTCTTAAGTTCCTTGTATATTCTAGAAATTAGTCCTCTGTCAGATGTTTAGGATGCAAACATTTTCTCCCTTTCTGAGGGGTCTCCCTTTACTCTGTTGACTGTTTCCTTTGCTGTAGAGAAGCTTGTTAGTTTCATGTAATCCCCTTTGTCAATTCTTGGTGCAGATATGGTTAATTGGAGTCTTAAGGATGTACTTGCCTATGCCTATGTGTTGGAGCATATTCTCTATCTTTTCTTCTAGTAGTTTTAATGTTTCTGGTTTTATGTTTAGGTCTCTGATCCATTTCAAGTTAACTCTCATGCAGACTAAGAGATACAGGTCTATTTTCAGTCTTCTGCAAATTGATATCCAATTTTCCCATCATCATTTGTTGAAGAGGTTATATTTTCTCTATTTAACATCCTTAGACCCTTTGTCAAAAATCAGGTGGCTGTACTTGTTTGGGTCAATTCTGGTCCATTGACCTTCAGTCCTATTTTTGTGCCAGTACCAAGCTGTTTTTGCCACTAGAGCCCTGTAATATAGTTTGAAGTCACTCATTGCAACACCTCCTGCACTGTTTTTGCTGCCTAAGATTGTTTTGGCTATATGAAATATTTTGTGCTTCCATATGAATGTTAAGATTGTTTTTCCTACTTCTGCAAAGTCTGTCATTGGAACTTTGATGAGGATTGCATTAAATCTGTGAATCACTTTTGTTAGTATAGCCGTTTTCACAATATTAATTTTCCCAATCCATGAGCAAAGGTGGTCCTTCCATCTTCTACTATTTTCTGCTATTTCCTTCTTTAATGGTTTAAAAATTTCCTTTCCTGCTTCTTCATTATTACTTCTATTTCCTTCCTTTGTGGTTAGAGGCCAGACCTGGCAGGTTGGAACTCCAAGAATCAGATCTCTGAACTATGGCTCTTGTTACATAGCCATATCTGGTGAGAGTGATCCCACCTTGCCTTTAAACTCTGCTAAAATCCTTGCTGATGCTCAGAGCCCTCATTATGGCTTTGATGTCTACATCAAAGTTAATTCCTCATCTTAACCCCAGGCTCCCCATAATTTGCCAACTTTCTTTGCAATTTCATATGCTTTTTTAGGGCAGGAAATAATTTTATGCTTTTTCTCTTCACTAAGTGGTTGTGTAAAATATCATTTCAAGTCCTCATTTTGCCTGAAAAGGCAAACTCTAGTCCAAAGAGAGAAGATCTGGAAAAGCACAGAAACAATAGAGGAGATTCTGGGATGGTTCCAAAGTTCAGAACAGAACTGAGCAATGAAAGGGTGTGAAAAGGACACATCTTCAGTGACAGCACCAGGTGAGGAAGAGCCCCAGATCCCTCATCAAAAGAGGTAGGCCAGACAGCCCTGGAATGGAATAGAGGATACAGAAATAAACCTATGCAGCTATTGTTGTTGTTGAGTACCATCAAGTCAATATCCAACTCATACCAACCCTACACATAATGGAAGAAACGGTGCTTCTCTGATATTCATAGAGTTTTCAATGGCTGATTGCTTTTTGAGAGTGGGTTGCTGAGTCCTTCTTCCAAGCCTATGGCACCTGGTGTTCCCAGGTGATCTCCCATCTGAGTACTAACCAGACCCAACACTGTTTAGCTTCTGAGATCTGATGAGATCAGATGCCACAGTGGTATGGCTGCAGGCTATGCAGTTATAGCCACCTGATATTTAAGAAAGGGCCCAAAAGGAGAAAAGATGCCCTCTTCAACAAATTGAGCTAGGGGAACTGGGTATCATCATGTAGAAGATTGAATCTAAATCCATCCCTCTCATCTTGATCAAAGACCTTAATTTAAAACCTAAAACTTTGAAACTGCTATAGGAAAACATAGGTAAAACATTTTACCACATAGACATAGATAAAAACTTTCTGAGTAGGACACAAATAGTGGAGGAAACAATACTAAAAAATGACAAATGGGAATACATGAAATTAAAGAGCTTTTGCACAGCAAAGGATACAATTATCACAGTGAAGAATCAGCCTATAGAATGGGAGAAAATCTTTGCCAGCTACACATCAGGTGGCAGATTAATATCTAAAATACATAGATAGCTCAAAAAATTAAACACTAAAATAGCAAAGAATCCAATAAAAATGGGCAAACAAACTAAACAGAGATTTCTCAAAAGAAGAAATACAAATGGCCAAGAATCATATGAAAATATGTTCAACATCCTTTGCTATCAGGGAAATGCAAATCAAAATCACATTGAGATACTATTTTACCCTACTTAGAATGAACAGCATCAATAAAACAAACAAAAACAAACAAAAAACAACAGATACTGGTGTGAATATGGGGCAAAAGAAACCCTAGTACACTGCTGGTGAGAATGCAAGTTGGTACAACCACTAAGGAAGTCAGTATGGAGATTCCTCAAAAAAACCAAAAGTAGAACTGCCATATGAGTCAACAATATCACTCAACATTCCATAGAGATATCGTCTCATCCACATTCAAAGCAGCACTATGCATAATAGCCAAGACATGGAATCAACCTGAATATCCTTTACCAGATGAGTGGATAAAGAAAGTGTGGTATATATACACCATGCAGTTTTATTCAGCCATAAAGAAAGTTTTTGCTAGAAAATGGATGGAACTAGAAGTCATTATTTTAAGTGAAATAAGCCAGACAAAGAAAGATAAACATTGAATGTTTTCTCTTATATGTGGATGATTGGTGGTGATGTTACGTGCTATCGAGTCAGGTCTGACTCATAGAGACCCTATGTACAATAGAACAAAATACTCCCTGACACTGTGCCATGCCCGGCACTATGTCAGTGCTTCTCTGCTATTCAAGTGGTTTTCAATGGCTGATTGGGGAATGAGCTGCCTCATCCTTCTCCCTAGCCTATAGCACTAAGTGTTCCCAGATGATCTCTCATCCAAGGACCAACCAGGCCTGACCCTGCTTAGCCTCCAAAATCCAATGGGATTGGAAGCCAGGGGCGTATGACTGCAAACATGAAGATTACATTACATATTACATAGATTACAATACATATTCAATATGAAAATATATAGGTCATGAAAATAGAGGGGACCTATATAGGGAAAGACAATGGACGAAAGAGAGGGGAGAGGGAGGCAAGAAGATAGGATAATGGGAGAAAGGAAATATCACATATTTTGCACTTAACACAAAATAGAGAAAAATAGGTAGGTACACAGGGAGGTAGATAGATAGATAGATAGAGATAGATACCCAAACAAGACATGCAAGTACAAAGGGAATCATTGGTGGGGAAGGAAGGGAAGGGATGGAGGTAATGAGAGGGTAATTGGAGAAGTGAACATCAGCAATGTACAATGATATGCAGATATGGAAACCCATTAAATCATACACTAAAAAATTACTAATCAGATTATTGGAAGAATAAATTTGAAAACCCTCTGGACATCCAATTTGGGGAGTATTATGAAGCTGGCACAGAATCAGGGAGTTTCACTCCACTGTACATAGGGTTTCTGTGAGTTGGACTTGACTCTATGGCACCTAACAGAAACAATAACATGAAGCTTTACCTCCCAAAAGAAAACAGAAAACATGCTGTTTCTCTCTAAAAGTGTCAAATACTATATACTCTCAAATCTAATCTGAACAATCTATCAACAGTTTTAGAGGGCTACAAAATCAGATGCAGATTAGAATTGCACACAGATTGGAGTTAAGGCTGACCACAAATTCTAACCTGATTTTTAGCCCTCTAAAACTGTGGAAAATGTGCGGATTAGATTTGAGAATATGCAGTATGTGGAAGTAGGCTCCCCACTGAAGCCTGAATTGGACTCTCCTCTCAGTGCTTTTACCTAGCGGAGGAAGCCTTGTTATCTAATGCCTATTCAGCAGGAAATGCCCTTCCATCATCCTTCCTGTTCCTAGTTTATAGTATAAGCTTTATCTCAGCTCAATCCTTGAAGCCTTGGTTCCTGATGTTGAAACAAAACATTTTGGCATTTAGAGAACTGTTCCTCAAGTATTTGTTTTTTGCAATTGAAAGCCCTGTGTTATAGTGTGAAAATGAAATGTCCTCCATAGGCTAATGTGTTTGGGTGCCTGGTCCCCAGCTGGTGGCACCATACTAGGAGGCTACGGAAACTTTGGGAGGTGGGATTTGGCTGGAAAAGTAGGTCACCAGGGATGGGTTCTTGGGGTTGTAATATTCCTCGCCTCATCCTGTAGGCTGTCACTGCTTCCTGTCTCCCATGATGTTAATAGCTGTCCTCTACCATATTCTCCCACCACCATGATGCCCTGCCACCACATGGGATGAAAGGAACATGGACTGAACAGGCCAAAACCATGAGCTAAAGTAAATCTTTCCTGCCTTACATTGTTTCTGTCAGGCATCTCTCACACTGACACAAAAAGTGCCTAACACACCTAGATTGTAATGTCATCTATCTAATGGTCTTCAAGAACCTGTTTGAAAGAGTAAAGGGTTGACTTTAACTATTTTACTTTCTCTACACTCCAGCTATAACAATCCTAATGTGCTAGAGTCCTGCTTGCAAAGTCTGGCATTATAACAAACATCTTGCTGAGTATATACTTGTATTATCCACTTTACACTTATAGCATGTAATGAGTGGGGACACTGAGGGAGAGGGAGATTAATGAAGTCACCCAAGCCTACATACTTAGTGATGAGAAAAGGAATTGAGGCCAGGCAGCTTACATGGGGGACTCACACACTTTAATTTGTGGACTGCAGTACCTAAAGAAATTGATACTGATTGAACAGGAGAGCAGTCACATACAAGGAAGAGAAAAACAGAAATCCCATTTCAGAAGGCTATCTATATATCTATGGATGCATTTTTGTTGTTGTTGTTATGTGCCGTCGAGTCGGTATCCAACTCTTAGCGACCCTCATAGGGTTTTCAATGGCTGACTATTTCAGGATTGCCTTGGGAGTGGATTGCCAGGTTCTTCTCCCATTTTTGCCATGCTGGGAATTGAACTCGGGACCTCAGAGACTGCAGCACAGCGCTCTACCAACTGAGCTAAATCCCAGCCCTACGGATGCATTTACTACTACCTAATTTAATATGTCCCCCACATGTCTGTCAGCTTGTTGTACTGTGGGGGCATATGTGTTGCTGCAATGCTGAAAGCTATGCCACAGGTATTTCAGATACCGGCATGGCCATCCATGGTGGACAGGTTTCAGCTGAGCTTCCGGACTAAGACAGACTAGGAAGATGCATGCACTGGCCCATTTCCAAAACAATTAGCCCTTGAAAACTCTATCAATAGCAAAGAAGCACTGTCAAATAAAGTGCTGGATAATGACCCCCCCGCCAGCTGGAAGGCATTCAAAAAACAACTGGGGAAGAATTGCCTCCTCAAAGTAGAGTCAACCTTCATGATGGTAACAGGGTAAAGCCCCTGGCACCTCCTTATGCTGACGTGACACAACTCAAAATGAGAGGCTGCAAAATGGTCTCAAGCATAAAAACATCATGTGAATGCACATTGTCAGGGAGTGTCTCATTCTGTTGTACATAGAGTCCATATGAGTCAGACCCAATTCAATGGCACCTAACAACAACAAATTTAATATGTGGTAAAAGTATAGTCAATTTCTTAGAGTTTCAATGATCCTCAGTAAATCTTTTAGTCATCCTTGGAAAATCCTGGATAGAGGGACTTTCCAATACCATTATTCTTCCTAGATGTGGTAAATTCTCCCAGATACGGGAATACTGAAAACACATAGAACTAGGGAGTCATATCTTCTCACATAATGTTCTCATCACCTGCTGCATTTCTGCCTTGTGTTACATGTCTCATGGGAGCTAATGTTTACAAAACGGAGTTTTTCCCCTTTATCTAAAACTGTGCTTTCATTTTTTCATATATATTTCTCTCCATAATTATATGAAAATCTCACAAGTAAACCTAATGGATCACCTCATGAAACCTTGTAACTTACTGGAAAACTAAGCTGTCATAGTTCAAATATAATCAGGAAATACAATACCTGTTAATGGGTTCACTGGAATAGGTCATAAAAAATTAAAATGTTTAACTTGGAATCTAGTGAACTATAGTAGAGAAGACTTTCTAGTTTAAAAGTGCAACCATAATTTTTTGTACATGCCCAAATTAAATTTTTAGGAGAAGGGATGATGTATTTATTATGTGATTCCTATATTGGTTTGTCATATTGTTGTTTATACTTGATGAATTAAATCCTAGGAAGAGTTATTATGTCTTAATATATCAAACTATATGAACAAAATGTATTGCTTCTCTCTTGAGTGAATATTCTTATTTTGATTTGAGATATGTTTTATTATGCAATCATTATGTATTTTATGCCTATATTAAATCTATGAGAATTTATTCCATATATATTTTAAAAAACACTCAAATTAAATTTGAGCAAATGTGCAAAGAAAGAAAAAGAGAAAGCTGATTTCATATCTTTCATATAGTTCTTCCAGCATGTATCAGTCACTTTCCAGCAAGGAAAGTAAAAACTTCAATTGACATTTCAATTGGAGGAAATTTCATATAGGAATTAAACTACAAAAGGGTCAGAAGAGCTGGCATAGACAGAAGAGAAAAGGAGAAGTTTCTCGATGATTGGTGTCTGTAGTAAGCCACCTCATCAGGCTGGAAGAACAAAGGGAAATGGAGCGCCCAGCCCACCACCCTCCCTGCTGCTGCTGCAGGAGCCCCGCTGTGGTTGCAACTATTTGGAAGCCATGCTGAAGCTGCTTCACAGAAGTCCATAGCCCATTTTCTTGTGAGTAGTGCAGGAACCACAGAGCTCAGGTTACCTACAGATGTGTCAGACAGCTGGGACAGCTGGGACTGATAGAGACAGAGCCCTGTCCTGCAAGGGCTGCTGAGGCACCTACTGCTGCTGGGCTTTGCTGTGACCTGCCAAGCGTGCTGTGGAGAGCCGACTGCCTGGGAAAGAAGCCAGGGTGCAGGCACAGCTGCTGCCAGAGGGTCTGCCCACCACAGCACAAGCACCCCAACATAAGGTGCAAGGTTCAGCTTTTTTCTTCCTCTTACCTTCCACACCATGTCTCTGTCAGCTTGTGATGCTGTGGGGGCTTGCTTGTTGCTGTGATGCTGGAAGATATGCCCCCAGTATTTCAGATACCAGCAAGGCCACCCATGGTGGACAAGTTTCAGCTGAGCTTCCAGACTAAGACAGACTTGAGAGAAGGACCCAGCAGCCTACTCCTGAAACAACTAGCTATTGAAAACCCTATGAAAAGCAAATAAGCATTGTCGAATATAGTGCCACAAAATGAGCCCCCTGGGATTGGAGGCATTCAAGAAACAACTGGGAAAGAGTTGCTTCCTCAAAGTAGAGTTAACCCTAATATCAGGAATGAAGTAAAGCCCCTAGGACCTACATTTGCTGGTATGGTAACACTCAAAATGAAAAAAAGAAAAAATATAATGGCTGCAACAATGGGCTCAAACATAAAAAGATCATGTGCATGGCACAGTGTCCAGTAGTGTTTCATTCTATTGTACTTAGGGTGGCTATGAGTTGGACCAGACTTACCTTCCAATCACCTACCAGTAAGAGAAAACAATTGCCAAAGAAATTTCTAAGCCAAATAGTTCAGACATCTTGTTGTTGTTGTTAAGGGCCATCCAGTCAGTATCTGACTCATAGTGGCCCTAAGTACAACAGGCCAAACACTATTGTCAGTGCTTCCCTGTTATTCATAGGATTTTCATGGGCTGACTGATTTTTGGGAGTGGGATGCTGGGTCCTTCTCCCAAGCCTACAGCACCTGCAGTTCCCAGGCAGTCTCCCATCTAAGTACCAACCACATCTGACCCTGGTTAGCTTCCCAGATTTGACGGAATTGGAAGCCACAGGGCTGCAGCTGCAGGCTCAGGCATCCTATCCTCTCTGATATAAAGCAGGGGGGCAGCAAAGATCACAAATGTAGCTGAGAGCAAAGGCACAAAACCCTGTCCCATCTCCTGAGTCAGAGCCCATTGACAGTCCCTTTCTCTTGATCCCAGCCTTTGTTAACCTCTAGACATTGTTTGATATCCTTCTTTCTCTTCTGCTCATTTTGAAATCAGAAAACACATTTCTATTTTCTTAGCAATTTTCTGCAAAATTTTAAGATTCTTACAAAAATAGTCTTACAATATTGTTTAATATCTATATCCACCCTGACTGCAGCTGTAGCCTTGTGGCATCTGATCCCATCAGATCTCAGAAGCTAAGCAGTGTCAGGCCTGGTTAGTACCTGGATGGGAGACCGCCTGGCCTGGGAACACCAGAAGCTGTAGGCTTGGGAGAAGGACCTGGCAACCCCCTCCCAAAAATCAATCTGCCATTGAATACCCAATAAACAGCAGAGAAGCACTGACAATAGTGTTTCCCCTGTTGAACAGAGGGTCACTATGAGTCGGATACCGACTCAACGGCACCTATCAACAACAACAACGATCCTCCCTGAACAAAAGCAAACATATTTTCATCTTCTCATATAGTCTCTTCTCCATCTTCCTCATTATTATTGCCCTGAATTTAAGCTCTAGTTTTAAACTATTTTTCTTGTGATAAAAGAAACACAAGGAATGTTTTCCATTTTAATCATCACTGAGGCACAACTCAGTAGTATTAATTGCATTCACAATGCTGTGAAATCATTATTACTATCATTTTCTGAGACATTTTCACCTCCCCAGGCAGAAACCTATACTCCAACTCCTCATTATCCCTACCGCTGGCCACTGGTAACCTGTAATCTACTTTTTCTTTCAATGAATTTGTCTATTCTAGATATTTCATATAAGTAGACCTATACCATATTTTTCTTGTTGTGTTTGGTCAATTTCACTTAGGAAAATATTTTCAAAATGTATTCATGTTGTGATGTGTACCAGAATTTCATCCCGTTTGCTAATTTTATTCCATTCCACATATATGTTACATTTTGTTTCTCCATTTATCTGTCTATTGGCATTGGGATGATTTGTAACTTTTTGCTTTTGCAAATAATGCTGTAATGGTATTGGCATACAGGGAGATATGAAGTATATATCACATTGTGGTTATCATTTACATTTTCCTAGTAAATAAAGAGGAACAACCTTTTCAGGTGCTTAATTGACATTTGTATTTTTTTTCAAAAATGATCTATTCAAGTTCTTTGCCCATTTTAAAAATCAGATTGTCTTTTTATTATTTAGTCCTAGTTTTTGATATATTATGGAATTTCTCAGCTGGGGGATTTGCAAGTACTTTCTTTCACTCCATAAGTTGTATTTTTCTTGGTAATGTTTGATATAAATATTTTTAAATTGTGATGAAGCCAACATTATTTCCTGTCGTTGTTGTTGCTTGTTAGTTTAATGTCATTGTTTAAGAATCCCTTGACAAATCCAAGTTTTACCTTGTACATTTAGGTCACTGACACTTTGAGTTAATTTTTATGTGTATTGCGAGGCAAGGGTCCAACTTCATTACTCTGTATGTGGAGACCCTGCTGTCCCATGACCATTTGTTGAAGAAACAGTTTGTGTCACCATGAAAGAATCAGGTCCCTTTTTGGAAGTTAATTGGCCATTGACATGTGGGCTTATTTCTGATCTCTCAAATTAATTCCATTAGTATGTTTTTCTACCATTATTTCATAACTCCACTATTGTTATTAGCTTTGTTGCAAATCTTGAAATTGGGAAGTGGAAGTCCTCCAATTTTGATCCTTTTATGAAGATTGCTTTGGCTAACACAGAACCCTATAGTTTCATATAAATTTGAGAAATGGCTTTTCCATTTCTGGAAAGAAATAATTGTATTTTAATGAGAATTATGTTGGGTTTACAGATTAAATTTAGCAATTGTTGACATCTTAATAATATTAAGCTTTCCAAATAATATTAAGTATTCCATTAATAATACCAAGTTTTCCAGTTGATGAACATTAGGTTTAATTTCTTTCAGCAATATTTTATACTTTTCAGTGTATGTGTCTTTCCCCTCCCTGATTAATCTTTAGGTATTTTACTCCTTTGGTCCTACTATAAGTAAAATGCCTTTTTAAATTTGGTTTCAGGATTAGTTTTTTCTTATGTAAAATGATACAAGTAATTTTTGGCATATTTACTTCACACATCACATCTTAATTTGCTTTTTTGTTGTTGTTGTTCTTTTGTAGATGTGTTTGGATTTTCTATATAAAAGATAACATCATTTATGTGTAGATATGTATAAACATGCAATTGATACTTACCTGTTGATGTGGTAACCTGAAATTTTGCTTAATACAGTCTTCACTATTGCACGTTTTAAATTAAATTTTTATGCTTTTTACAAATTACTTTGGTTACCATGTGTTTCTACAAATTCACTGCATAGATGTGGATTTATTTTTTTTTCTTTGGAGCTTGTTTGAAGTATCTTTTCAAATAATGCTCTCACTATTGTCTTTATTTTTCCTATGGAAATACTACCCAGACCAGATGTCAACAGAAATATTTCCCATAAAAGGCCAAATAGTAAATATTCTAAGCAGTGCAGGCCATACAGTTTCAGTTACAACTATTCAGTTCTGTCATTGCAGCAGAAAGCACCCATAGATGATATATAAATGGTTGGACATGACAGTGTACCAAGGATGGATCCCCACCATCCTTGGGCAGGGCCATGACAGAGGGAGGTGGCCCTTGATGCTCAGCCACTCTCACCAGTCATGTAGTTTCTTTAGCTCATAGATGAAGGCAGTGGAGGCTGGGGGCCTTTCTTTAGAGTGCAACAAAGTAAGCTTTGAATAGGAACCCAGGGAAAGGGAAGCCCTGTCTTCTTGGACACATTGATCCTAAATGAAAATTCTGTGAATGGAGCTGTAATGAATGAGAGACAGAAAATAAGTCATGGTTCACTGCAGCATATCTTATTGATGAGCTTTGCCATTGTTGTTGTTGTTGTTGTTGTTGTTGTTGTTGTTTTCAACTTTTTTTTATCAGATTGGCTTGATTCACTGGCAAGTAGGTCTATAGATTATGGTCTTCGTGTTGTCATCTTGGAAGTTAAATTCTGCTAACCTTCAATTTGACAGGTAAGATAATGTAATGATGATCCAAAACTTAAGTCTTTAAATCAGTGACTTTTGATTTTTGTATTTGTATTTTCCATTCATTTATTATCATACTACTTAGGGTAGCTATATCATACTATTTAGGGTATAATGACCCACGGTATTGATATTTCCCTACTACTTATCCAATTAAAGGAAAAGAAGAATTCTTTGAATACGTTTTTGCAATCATCTCACCATGCATCTTGTCATTGTTAGGTGCCACTGAGTCAAGTTCAACTCATAGTGATCCTATGTAAAACAGAATGAAACATTGTAACATGCCTGGCATTATGTCAGTACTTCTCTGCTACCCATATGGTTTATGATGGCTGATTGTTTGGGGAGTGGGCTGTTAGGTCCTTCTCTCATTTTTTCAATGCTGCGGATCAAACCCAGGGCCTCAGAGAATGCATAGCAAGCACTCTACCAACTGAGCTAAACCCTAGCTTCCATGAAACTTTATACACACTCAATCCTCTACCATTACATTTCTGACAAGAGTAGCAGAATAGATGGGCACTATAAACAAAGAAACAAAAAACTTTAGGTTATTGTAAGTGATCTATTAAAAGGCACATTTTTGCTAATAAACAGTTGTATGAACAGGTTTATGTCAGGGATTGCATGATTCTAAAGGAATCAAGCCTAGGTAGGCATTTCCATTCATTAAATAATTCAGAAGAATCTTGACAGTGGCAAGATTCATATAATTGTAGGGCTAGAAATGATCTTACTGGGAATTTGTTACAACTATTTCATTTACAGTAGCAAATACAGGGAGTCACTTGTTACTGACGTGATGATACCACATTCATGTCTTCTGATCAAAGATCACTGTAATTTCATCACTATTTTGCTTTTCCTGTTTGTTGTGCACAATTTTATAGCTAGGCTAAAATGATGTGGCTGAAAAGTTAAATTTCATTTTGTTCTTTTAGATGAATGAAAATACATCTGGGTGGTTCACTAGCTCCTATAACTTATTTTTAATGTGTAATCTGAAGCCTCAATTCTATATCTTTGACTTCTAGGTTGATTTATCTCTTGTTATTTCATTGCCATTTTCCCAAACACTGTAATTTGATGCTCTGTGTTATGTGAATTTCATTTTGTAGTTTTACTCCTTTTAGATCGTTGTTATTATTAGTTTATCATGATTGGTATTTGCAATAAGAATTTATTAAACCCCTCCAAATTTGTTGGCATGGTTTCTCTATCTTTTGCAACTAAAGATTATTGAATAAGGCATATAATCACATTTTCTTTTATCGTATTTTTCCCAGTTGGTTACATAGCCTTCTATCATTATCTTTCAATTTATTTCAATTCAGTCTTATCCAAACTAAAGCACTGTCAAGTAATACACAAACAAAATTTCAGAAAAAAATAAATTGTTTCATTTTATACATATAAATAATATGTGCATATTACTGCTGTAGTTTTCTATTTTTAAAGTTACAATCCACTTCTCCTACCAAAAAAATCCCTTCTCTTATTCTACTTTTTAAAATTATATATATAATATATATATATATATAATTTTATAATACAGTATATTTTCTCACACTTTTGTCATTGTGGCTTACTGCATTTCTTTTCATTTTTCCACTTAAATGTAAGCTCCATGAAGCCAGGTATTTTTATCTAATTTTTTGACTAATATATTCCATGTAGTTAAGGGAATGTGTGGCTCTGATTAATGATTCAATATTTATTGACTGTTTGCCAGGCTGTGGGAGCTTGAGTGTTGCTGTGATGCTGAAAGCTATGCCACCAGTATCTCAGATACTAGCAGGGCCACCCAAGGTGAACAGGTTTTATCTAAGCTTTTAGATTAAGATAGACTAGATAGAAAGACTCAGCAGCGACTCCTGAAACAATTAACCATTGAAGATTCTATGAATAGCAGAGACACACTATTAAATATAGTGCCGGAAAATGAGCCCTCTAGGCTGAAAGGCATTCATGAGATGACTGGGGAGGAGTTGGGTCCTCAAAGTAGAGTCACCCTTCATGATGGGAATGGAGTATAGCACCTGGGACCTCCTTTTGCTGATGTAGCACAACTCAAAATGAAAAGAAACATAGTGGCTGCAACATTGGGCTCAAACATAAAAAGATCACGAGCATAGCACAGTATTGAGTAGTGTTTCATTCTGTTATACATAGGCTTGCTATGAGTCAGACCCAACTGGATGGCACCCAACAACAACAACACTATGATTTAGGCCATGGGATTAGTTGGTAAAGAAAAATGAGGGTTGCAACCTTCAGGGATTTAGAGATTTAAATGTATTTGTAAGCTTAGCTTTCAAAATTGTACTACAGCAAGATGTCAGCAATAGTAACAGAGCTGGACTCCTTTATTTTCAAATTAATTTTAAAATTTTGTTAATATAACCTACATCAGGAAGAAAGGCAATACTTCTTGACAATGAGATCAAACTCAACAGTAGGAATGGAATAATCTCACAGGGGATATTAATCTCCACAGGGTGGTATATTAGATTATGTTTTAAATATTCCTCTGGGGAAAAAGTAGTGCCCAAAGTTGAATATGACTGTTCCTTCTTTACCCAGGAGATCATTTCTCTCTCCAAATAATTGCAGAAAGCTGTCAAAGCAAGAATTATTTTTAACCTATGGCTGACTCTGGAGCATAAAATTCATTCATTCATCTCTTCATTTACTTGATCAATTTTATTAATTCTTATCTATGTGCTGGAAACCGCTCTACACTTTAAGGACATGGAAGTGAATACAACATTAAGTTACTGTTGCATAGTTTACAAGACACAAACATAGACTTGGAACTTAATGGTTTGCAAAATCTGAGCACACATTTTAGAAAGAGAGATGTAAGATGTAAGGAGATTTAAAAGCTAAGAGAGAGAGAGAGAGAAGAAAAGACGGCAAAAAAGAGAAACAGAGAGACAGGCAAAGAGGGAGAGAGAAAGAGACAAAGAGGAAGAGAGAGACTGGAGGAAAAAAAGAAGGTAGACTCAGAAAGAGGAATTGTTCACATGGTAAATGCCTAGAAGCTTACAGTCATCCATACATTCATGTGGGGCTCCCTTAAAAGGTCTAGGCCAGTGTTTTAAAACCCAGTAGCTCTTAACCACATGAAAAATGCTACTAAGAACTTGAAATGGAGCTAATATAAGTCTAGGAAGGAATATTAATATATGAATCACCAGTAAAATAGCTCATTCCCATTCTGCATAATTTGGATTCATCCTTGGAAGTCAAAACAGCTTCCAGGGACTTCAGAAGCAAATGCAATTAGGAGAAGATGAAATACAATGAGGTTTGAACGGTCTTTGGTAAATTCCCATTTGTCCAATACTGATTACACCTTCAAATGCATTAAAATTCAAGAAAAGTACCCAAACTGTACTAATGAAATTTAAAGGATGCTATCATCATGCAAGCATGCATAGTGTGGGCTCTGGTTTGATGTTTCTCAGAAGGTAAGCACGCTCAATTTTGCATAAGTAGTAGCATACAAATAACTAAAATAAGCAAATTCCACATAGCCTCCAACAAACAATATCAAACACACTTTTCACCCTGTCAAAGTAGTGAACAGCATAAGGAGCCACCTTGTTATAAAAGCCAGGGTGAATAAATAATATAGTTGACAAGCCTTCATCTCATAGCCACCACTAGCTTGACCTTTTATTTCATAAGATACCCAGAAATACATCCAGGAGAGCAAAAGAAAAGAAGCTATCAAATTGATTGAACTGAAATCTATCAAATTAAGGAACCTTACTAGTCAAGCTAGTCAAGTTCCTAATCAAAGCAGGAAACTCTGTGTTCTTATCCTGAATGAGTTGTTATATGACAATTCACTGTTGGCTAGCACAGCTTTGGGCCTCACAAGTCAGGCAAACCTACATTGAACATTTTGTATTGCTTGTACCTTCCTCATATTGAGCTCCAATTTCTCAATCTGAAGCTTCCACCCTGCTTCAAATATCTCCCCCAGTTTCCTTGAGATGACACCAAATAAATTTAACTATAAGAAAGTGCTTCAAATGTGGCATGTTATAAATATCCTCTTATTATCCTTCCCATATCTACAAGAATCATCTTCCCCAAATTAAATAGTGCTCATTCTGTTGATACCTTCTTGTCTGATTTTAACCCATCTATGTCTAGTGTTAGGCTGGGATTTAGCTCAGTTGGTAGAGCACCACTCTACAGTCTCTGAGGTCCCGAGTTGGATTCCCAGCACCACAAAAATGGAAGAAGGACATGGCAACCCACTCCCAAGGCAATCCCAAAACAATCTGCCATTGAAAATCCTATGAGGGTCGCTATGAGTTGGACACAACTCAACAACACCTAACAACAACAGCATGTCTAGTGTTCAGGCTGGGGTTTAGCTCATTTGGTAGAATGCTGCTCCACACTCTCTGAGGACCCAGATTTGATCCCCAGAACCACAAAAATGACAGAAGGATTTGGCAATCCACTCCCAAAGTAATCCCAATCCTGAAACAATTGGCCGTTGAAAACCCTAAGAGGGTCACTATGAGTCAGACCTGTCTTGACAGCACCTAAAAACAAAGACACATGTCTAGTGTTCAGCAAACAGGTTTGGCTTGTTAGTTTTGGCTTCCAGTCTCATCTGAATCCAAAATTATAAATTTTACTTTTTTTACCTAAGTGCTGGGTTTGTTTATTCCTATTCATTTTACCACATTTAGGACAGGAGTTCATCCCAATTTATTTAGAGTTTCATTTTGAATCCTGCTTTATCATCCAATAGTTTAGCAACAGCTACAGTTTTTACAACAAGCATAGATTTTATTCTTCTCTCTTCTCTGCATTTTTAAGCTGTTGATAACATGCTGAATAAGATAAACCATTAACTGAGAACCCAGACACATTATACCACTAAAAATATTTCATTGTGATTAGCAAGGGTACATTATTTTCTCCAGAAAAAACTGCTAACGCATGAGAGTCAAGAAAAACTTGTATGTATTTATTAGTTCATTTACTAAACATTTTCTGGATATTTTTACGAGCTAGACAGTCCTAAGAATATTGATCCTAAGTTGTATAAGATACAAACAACAAGACACTATAGAATGAGTTCATTTACAGTCCTATGGGTTAGAGAGAAAATTGAATAAATAATTGCATATTCTACAAGCAATGCCATCATGTAAGAATACGTAAGACTGCATTTCACTTAGAATTTTATAAGACTTTAGGCAATAAAACCCAACTATAATGGGTTTAAAAAGTCAAGATTAGTCTTTTGTCTTTTTTGTACATGTAAGGGGCACGGTGGAATTTGATTGTTAGGTTAGTTTATCAGATTAATGTTATCAGACACCAGGTCTTTGTCAGTCTCTTGTCATTTCCATTATGGTCACAAGTCTACTAAAGCATTATGTCTGTGTTCAACACTAGAAAGAAAATGAGGTGGGAAAATGGAAGACTCTTTGTAGGGGAAAAAACCCTTCCCCCATAGCATTTAGTTTATGTCTTATTGGCAAGAACTATGCCACATGGCTATGACTGGCTAGAGGTATTAAGGAAGAAGGAGGTTGAAGTGAGAATTGGCTGAGCTTGCTAATAGTGTCTGCTGTGGTTGTGGGACCCAGTTCATCTAAATGACAAGTAGGGATTAAAGAGGACTTCAGAAAGGTGCTGCACTAATTCATGAAAACAATCCTGATACCTGGAAGTTTCTCAGGTGTATAATAATAAAGGATGAGATAAGCACCTTTATCATGGGAGAAAAGAATCACAATATTTGCCAGTGCAGAAAAGTCTTACAAATAACCTATGAGAGAAGTCTCCAATGGAATATATCTTCAAAAATACTGCTTATAGAAAGCACAATTGTAAGATGACCCACATGAGCAACTCTTTGGTGCTATAATCTGTATATTCCCTTTCCCTTAAGTGTGAGAGGAATCTGTGATTTGCTTCTAGACACTTTCATACAAAAAGATGGTAGGCTTTCTATCCTTTGGATAGGTTCTATTACACTGCACAGTTAACGGGATGTCACTTCTGTAAGTCCATTATGTTATATAAAATTCTTTTGGGGCAGACTATTTTGAGAGACTTCCAGGCTGATCTGAAGAAGCAAACAATATTGTGAACTTTGGAAAAGATCATGTGACAGAAAATTATAGGCAACTTATAGGAACTTAAAGCAGCCTTCAGCAAAAATCCAAAGCCATCAGGCAGACACCTGCATGGAAATCAATTCTGCCAATAATGTGAATGAGGATAGGAGTGAATTTCCCCAGTCAGTCCACTAGATGAAAATTCAGTCCAATCATTGCTTGAGTGCAGTCTTGAGAATGCTGATTATAAAAGACAAAGAAATTCACATACGCAAAACTTCAGCTACACATTTGGCTAATAACTTCCTAGAATGTAATGTAGAAAGAATTTTTAAAATTACCTCATTCTTATTATATGAACTCACTATTTTTTGAATGTGAATCAATGCCCCTCTGTATTCAATGATGTCCAAGTTTGAGACTCTCAATTTAAAACTCTTGTAAAGACTGAGCTGCAGCACTGGTCTACTAAATTCTCCAAAAGGAGATATCTAATTGCATGAATTTAAAATTCTCGAGGACAGCAAACTCGTGCATGCTGGAAAGGGATGGGGAAGGGAGGGGACAGTAGGAGAATGTACCATGTCTCAGAAAATCTTTCACTCAGTAGATCCATTCATCTGCATGGAACCAAGGGGTGGAAGAAAGATAAGAAGCTGAACAGGAATAAAGAAAATATGGTATATCTACACAATCAAGTTTTATTCAGCCAGAAAAAAAGGATGAAATTATGTCATTTTCAAGAAAACGGATAGAACTGGACATCATCATGAACTGGAGTTGATCACATTCTGTGAAATAAGCCAGACTCAGAAAGACAAATATTGCATGTTCTCTCTTATATGAGAATATATATATATATATATATATATATATATATATATATATACACACACACACACACACACACACACACACATATATATGTATGCAGATGTAGCCCTGTGGCATCTGATCCCATCAGACTTCAGAAGCTAAGCAGGGTCAGGCTTGGTTAATACTTCAATGGGAGACAGCCTGGGAACACCCGATACTGTAGACTTGGGAGAAGTACCCAGCAACCCACTCCCAAAAATCAATCAGCCATTGAAAACCTTATGAATAGCAGAGAAGCACTGACAATGGTGTTTCTCCTGATATATGTAGGGTCACTATGAGTCAGATACCTACGTGATGGCACCTAACAACAACAACACACACATGCACGCACGCGCGCACACACACACACACACACACACACACAGTTGTTAGGTGCCTCCGAGTCAGGTCTGACTTATAATGACATTCATATGACTTTCAATGGCTGATTGTCTCAAGATTGCTTCAGGAATGGATTGTCATGTCCTTCTCCCATTTTTGCCATGCTGGGGATCAAACCTGGCTCCTCAGAGAGAGGAGCTGCACTCCACCAACTGAACTCAATCCCAGCCTCATAGTATAAATCTAGGAAAATTAGAAATCATTAAAAGAGAAATGGAGCACATAAACATTGATATTCTAGGCATCAGTGAGCTAAAATGGACTGGCATGGGCCATTTTGAGTCAGATAATCATATGGTGTACTATGCTGGGAATGATAAACTAAAGAGAAATGGGGTTGCATTCGTCATCACCAAAGACATCTCAAGATCTGTCATGAAATACAATGTTGTCAGAGACAGAGTAATATCCATACACCTACAAGGAAGACCAGTTAATATGACTATTATTCAAATTTATGCACCCACTACTAAGTCCACAAATGAAGAAAGGTAAGGTTTCTACCAGCTTCTGCAATCTGAAATAGATCAAACATGCAATCAGGACATACTGATAATCACTGGTGACTGGAATGCAAAGGTTGGAAACAAACAAGAAGGCTCAGTAGTTGGAAAATATGGTCTTGGTGACAGAAACGAAGTTGGAGATCACATGATAGAATTTTGTCAGACCAATGACCTGCTCATTGCAAATACATTTTTTCAACAACATAAACAGAGACTATACACATGGACTTTACCAGATGGAACATACAGGAATCAAATTGATTACATATGTGGAAAGAGACGATGGAAAAGCTCTATACAAAATGTCAAAATAAGACCAGGTGCTGACTGTGGATCAGACCATCAACTTCTCATATGCAAGTTCAAACTGCAGCTGAGGAAAATTAGAACAAGTATACGAGAGCCGTGGTATGATCTTGAGTATATCCTACCTGAGTTCAGAGACCACTTCAGGAATAGGTTTAATGCATTACACACAAATGATAGGAGACCAGAAGAGTTGTGGCATGACATAAAAGATATCATTCAAGAAGAAAGCAAAAGGTTATTTAAAAGACCAAATTACATGTCAAAAGAGACAGTAGAACTTGCCCTTGAATGTCAAACAGCTAAAGTAAAAGGAAGACATAATGAAGTTAAGGATCTAAACAGAGGATTTCAAAAGGCAGCTAGAGAAGACAAAAACAAATATTATAATGACATGTGCAAAGAGCTGGAGGCAGAAAACCAAAAGGGAAGAACACACTCTGTGTTTCTCAAGCTTAAGGAAGTGAAGAAAAAATTCATGCCTCCAGTGGCAATAGTGAAAGATTCTACAGGGAAAATATTAAACAGTGCAGGAATCATCAAAAGAAGATGGAAGGAATACACAGAGTCATTATACAAAAAAGAATTGGTAGATGACCAACCATTCCAAGAGGTTGCATGTGAAGAGGAACCAATGGTATTGAAGGATGAAGTGGAAACTGCCTTGAAAGAACTGGTGAAACACGAGGCTCCAGGAATTGATGGGATACCAATAGAGATGTTTCAACAAACAGATGTAGCATTGGAGGTGTTAACCTGTTTATGGCAACAGATTTGGAAAACAGCTCTTTGGCCAACTGACTGGAAGAGATCAATATTTTTGCCTATTCCCAAACAAGTGGATCCAACTGAATGTGTAAACTATCAGACAATATCATTAATATCACACACAAGCGAAATTTTACTAAAGATCATTCAAAAGTGACTGCAGCAGTATAGAGAGAGGGAATTACCAGAAAATCAAGTGGGATTCAGATGAGAGCGGGGAACCAGGGACATCATTGCTGATGTCAGGTGGATATTAGCGGAAAGTAGAGAATATCAGTAAGATGTCTGTCTATGTTTCATTGACTATGCATTTGACTATGTGGATCATAATAAATTATGGATAACACTTCGGAAAATGGGAATACCAGAGCACCTAATTGTGCTCATGAGCAATCTGTATGTGAACCAGGAGGCAGTTGTTCAAATAAAACATGGAGCTGGGCGCAGTGGCGCACGCCTGTAATCCCAGCGGCTTGGGAGGCAGAGGCAGAAGGATCGCAAGTTGGAGACCAGAGGCAGTCTGCGTAACTTAGCGAGACCCTGTCTCATATAAAGTAAAAAATGGGCTGGGGGCGCAGCTCAGTGGTCCAGCACTTGCAGAGCATGCAGGCATGAGGCCCTGGGTTCAACCCCCAGTACTGAAAAATAAATAAATAAATAAATAATAAAATAAAACAAGGAAACACTGATTGGTTTAAAGTTGAGGAAGGTGTGCATCAGAGCTGTATACTTTCACCCTATGTCTTCCATTTATACGCTGAGCAAATAATCCGAGAAGCTGAACTTTATGAGGAAGAACATGGCATCAGGATTGGAGGAAGATTCATTAACAACCTGTGTTATGCAGACAACACAACTCTGCTGAAAGTGAAGAGGATTTAAAACATTTACTGATGAAGATCAAAGATCATAGCCTTCAATATGGGTTGTGACTAAACATCAACAAAACAAAAATCCTTACCACTAGGTCAGTACGCAATTTCACAATAAATGGAGAAAAGATTGAGATTGTCCAAGATTTTGCTTTGCTTGGCTCTATAATCAACACCCACAGAAGCAGCAGTCAGGAAATCAAAAGACACATTGCCCTAGGAAAAGCTGTGGCAAAAGATCTCTTTAGAGTTTTGAAAAGCAAAGATGTCACATTGAAGAGGAAGGTGTGTCTGACTCATGCCATGGTGTCCTCAGTTGCGTCATATGATTGTGAAAGCTGGACATTGAACAAGGGAGACAGGAAAAGAATTGCTGCTTTTGAAATATGGTACTGGAGACAAATATTGAATATACCATGGATTGCCAAAAGAACCAACAGATATGTCCTAGAAGTACAACCAGAGTGCTCCTTGGAAACAAGAATGGCCAGACTGTGTCTTACATATTTCAGGCATGTAATTAGGAGACATCAATCCCTAGAGAAAGACACCGTATTTGGGAGAATGTCAGGTCAACGCCAAAGAGAAAAACCCTCTATCACATGGATTGACACAGTGTCTGCAACAATGGGCTTAAACATAAATGAGATCATGTGCCTGGCACAGATTGGGAAAGTGTTTCGATCTGCTGTACATAGGGTCGCTATGAGTCGGACTTGACTTGATGGCACCCAACAACAACAACAACATATATATAAATGGAAGAAGGACCTGACAACCCACTCCCTAAAATCAGTCCACCATTGAAAACCCTATGGATAGCAGAGAAGCACTGACAATACTGTTTCACCTGTTGTATGTGGTGTTGCTATGAGCCAGATACCGACTCGACAGCACCTAAGAACAACAATAATATATATAAAGGGAACTATTTGGGGGTGGGAAGGGGAAAAGCAAGAGTGGGCAGTGGAGGACAAGAAAAACCTGTAGCATTGTATTCCATAACTATGTACAATTATTATGTGAGCTAAAATATTTTAAAAATAAAAAAAATCAACACAGCTGCATAAAGATGTGCAGTTTCATTGCACAGTCACCCCACTTGCTCTGCACTGACCAATCAAACTAGCATCTTTTCCTCCCACAAAGGGACTCAGAACAGTACTGGCAAGGGAAGGAAAGGCCTGAGGAAAGCCTAACATTTTGCTGTCTTACACCCTCTCAATTTTTATTCTATTTTAATCCATATCCAATAATAGGTAAGTCAAAGTTCAGCCTTGGTGTCTCTCTTAGGAGGAAGGCTCTTTTGGTAGCCTTCTAAGGTCTAGTGAAGTGGAAAATTAAGTTTTTGCCCTCTAAGTCTCGGAAATAGGTCAGACCAGACATTAAACATTAACTCTAAAACACATTAAGACAAAGGCGCTAGATTTAAAATTAAAATCTAAAGCACTAGATAAAATTCTCTCCTCATTCTAATCCCAACGTCTTCCCAGCTGTATGGTCCAATATCGCTTACGAGAGAGGGTTATACAGTTAGCACATGTGTTAGTCAGAACGCTTTCTATTATAAGTAACAGCAGACTGCCCCAACCAGGTTAAACAAAGAAAGGAATTTATTGTTTCCCTTAATTGAAAATCCAGATGCAGCAGCAACTTCAGACATGTTGCTGAAAGTATGACATGGGGGCTTGGTTGTGATCCATCTCTCAGTTGGGGTACCCAGTTTGTTGGCCTAATTCCCAGATAGGCTCATCCCCTGCCATTGAAAAGAGAATCAATATATTCTTCCTGTGTGCATCCTTCTGCCTTACTAATCCCAACAGAACATCTGAAGGGTTTTATTACATGCTGCATCCCTGAAACAATTATCTCTGTGGCTCTGATCATCCAGGACTTGTATCATCTCAGCCCTGGAGTTAGGAAGCAGAATCAGCCTCTCTTAATCACAAGGACTGAGAATTGGAGAAGGAGGAGTCAGCACAGTAAAATACTAGTGCTTTATCAGCGAATGACTATCCAGCAGGCTACAAATAGCAGATATTTCTGTTACTCAACAGGCCATCATATTCCGAATATTAGAATGGAATATCTTCCCAAATCTGAACATAATGAACAATCCTCCATCATCATTTTCTTGTTGTTGAGGTTGCTGTAGGGTACAATCAAGTCAGATCCAACTCGCAGTGACCCTGTGTACACCAGAACGAAACACTACCTAACACTGTGCCATGCACATGAGTGTTTTATGTTTGAGTCCATGGGTGCATCCTGTTTTTCTTCTCATTTTGCCTTGTGCCACATCAGGAGGTCCCTGATGCAAAAGGAGGTCCCAGGGGCTTTACTCTATTCCTATAATTAAGTTCAACTCTACATTAGATGGCAGCTCTTCCTTAGCCATCTTTTGAATGTCTTCTCGCCTGTGGGGCTCATTTTCCAGCACTATATTTGACAGTACGTCTCTGCTATTCATAGCGTTTTCAATGGCTAATTGTTTCAGGAGTGGGCTGCCAGTTCCTTCTCCCTAGTCTATCTTAGTCTGGAAACTCAGCTGAAATCTGACCACCACGGGTTGCCCTGCTAGTATCTGAAATACTGGAGGCATAGCTTTCAGTATCATAGCAACACACAAGCCTCCATAGCACTACATGCTGACAGACACATGCAGGAAAAGATGTATTTATACAAGTAATTATTACATTAATGCATTGAAGTGAACCCATCATAAGTTGAAAATATCACAAATCAAAAATGTGTTTAATATACTCACCTGCCAAATACAGTTAGTAACACAGTTCTAAGGGGGTCAATTCTTTTTCCTTGTGGTCACTTGGTTGAATGGGAGTCACAGCTCTCTGCTATTGTCCTGCATCACAACAGAATATCCTAAGGCCCAGGAAAAGATCAAAATTCAAAATTCAAAGTATGAGTAAGTACATATCACTTTTGGTCTATCAAAAAGTAGATAAAAACATAAGTAAAAGACAATCTGTATGTAACAGTCCCTGCCTCTTAATAATATTTTGAAAACATTATCTAGCTAAATGGACAATTTCTTGCATCGAATAAAATTGGAATTCTATTACTAAGGAAAACAAGAGGGTGGATATCACTAAGCTGCAATCACCGAAACAGGCCATCTTATTTATTTTCTTACCTAGTCACTAGGAGAAAAGAAAAACAGAACCCAGATATAAGGCATTTTTCTGACTAGCAATAAAATTTGCACAGTTTTTATCTAGATGGTTGAAATAAAGACAAAAACCATGAGGTCATAATACATGAGTTAATTATAAAAAGTTTAGTTAGAAAATTAAATTATGAATGGCAAATATAGTCTATAAGTTTGCAATCAAATACATTTTCCTGACATACATGTTTTATAAATCTTAACAATCAGAGTTTGCTGTTATTTAAAAGCTATATTTTAAGGGAGAGCAACAGGATCTTTGTAGCTAACGGTTGAACATAAGAAGAGTTTCTGGTCCTGATAAAACAGCTAGGAATGCAAGTCTATGAAAATAAACTGCACAATCCATAGGGACTGACTCTTAAATGGGAAATTCTCTAACATACTTGGGGTCATGGGTTGGAGAATACTACAAACTTATTTCTTTTAACAATTTTATCAGCAGCTACTATGACATAGAGCTGTGGTTCAGCTCAGTAGGTAGAATGCTGCTCTGCACTCTGTGAGGACCCAGGTTCAATCCTCAGCACCACAAAAATGGAAGAAGGACATGGCAATCCACTCTTGAGGAAATCCTGAAACAATCACCCCTGGAAAACCTATGAGGGTTGCTATGAGTCAGATGGCACCTAACAACAACAATCCACAATGTGGTAGCAATAAGAAATGGGGCCATGAGGAAGTGATTAGGTCTTGAGAGCAGAACCCTCATGAAATGGATCAGTGCTCTTACAAAAAATACCCCAGAGGAAGCTTGTCCTCCCACGTGCGAGAAGGCAGCCCTCTGCCACTAAAAGAACCCTCTCCACAGCCCACCATGCTGATCTTAAACTTCCCAGTCTCCAGAACTGTGAGAAATGTGTCTGCTATTTACAAGCCACCTAGTGTATGGTATTTTTGTTATAGCAGCCATCATGAAATAAGACATGGTTATCATAATTACAATTTCACATCCCTTTGTTTCATTACTTGACTAGATTCTACACTCCTTGAGAGCAGGAAAAATGGCTGGTTTTCTCACTGTTAAATTATCGGGATCTAGTACTTGGCTCACATATACGTGATGTGATAAATAAAAAATACTGTGAATTTTTAAATTAAAAAAAAATTATAGTAAAAGACACATTGCCATTAGTTCCCCTCAAAATACTCTCTGTGACTCTGAACCCACTTACCTCAGTGTTCTTACCACTCTCTAAAGCAGTTCTGGAAGTACTCTTTCATGTCTTTAGTTTCATACTCCAACATGACAACACTCTGTGTTATGCATCATGTCTGGTACAACAATTTCTGTCAAATAAGAATATTGCGATGTGTCCTCATCCGCTTTATTGTCCAGACCTGACACTGTGTGACTCCTGGTTCTTCTGCAAAGTAAAGTGACCCTGAAAGGTAAATGTTTTGAATCAGTTCAGGACTTCAAGACCACCAAGACAGCACAAATAAATATACTCCTGAAAGAGGACTTCCAGAACCGCTTCAGGAAGTGGCAAATAGGATGAGATAAGTGTGTTCAAAGTCAGTGGGAGTGTTTTGAGGGGGCTTAATAAAATGAGTCTTTTACTGTGATAACTTTTTTATATTTAAACAGTCTCCACATCTTTTGATCATACAATGTAGTATACTTTTCATAGTTGCTTGCTGCATGGATAAATGAACATTCTAGCAACATCTGAGCCTGGATCAGCCAGATTAATAATTAATTGTGTAAATGGATATGGTGCACTGAGTGCAATGCATCCAAAAAATACTTTGCAATAGAGGGCTATCTTCACTCATATTAAGTGAACTTGATTCTTCACAAGCATTTTTAAGTAGAGAATATTAATAGAACAATATTAAAAACCCTTAAAGGAAATGGAATATTTAGACTTGCTGTTGATGTTTTCATTAAGACAGAAGCACAATTATAATTATCTCAATTAAATGATACTGCTAGAAATTAAGGTACTGTGATTCACATATCCAGATCCATGGTGATCAGACTTAATCCAAGTCCAATAAGAAATAAAGCCTAAAACAAAATCTAGAATATTTAGAAGAGCTCTAAAAGACATAATAATTTCTTCCATACAAAGTTTTGACAGAGGTTGGATTCCAAGACTGTATTCTGTGGCAAGGTGATGGATTATCTGCATTATAAGTAATGGCACATTAAATCAGCAAATAGTTGATATTTTTAAAAAATCCAGAGCCTAACTAAAATACCACCCTGAATAAATGCATATCTCACTTCATAAAGTCTGAAAGTTTTCTTTCAGTAAGAAATAGATCTTTCCAAAATATGGTTTTTAATTTTGATCTCATACAAAACGCCTTCTAAGGAGGGTGAGGGTCACTTTGAGAAATAGAAGAGACAATTTCAGAAGAGATATCAAAGCACAACTTTTTGAATAAAATTTGGATCTGTTTGATGTCTGCATTTCAGTAAAGTCTACATTTCTCACTAATGACTTACACAGTAAAGAAGAAAAAGATTCATAATCTGGAAAAAAGAAGAGAATTTAAAGTAATACAGAATCTTGCTTCAAGAAGAATCCTTATTTTCAACATAGTCAAAAGAGTCTTGAAACATTCTCAAAAAATGAACATAACAGAATAAAAACTTTCCTCACTCTCCTTTGCCCTTTTCAAAATTGTCATCTCTTCAGTCTACTTGGGATGTAGGTGGACTCAAGAACATAAAGATCCATGTTACCTGAATCAAAATATTTGTGCCAAGCCTGGGCCAAAGCAAATAATGAGCTAATTGTAATACAATCAGTCATATTGTTGCAGAGATTAAAATACAAGTGAATTTCCTAAAAATAAGTGATTTGTTTGCCTAATTTTTCTCCCCACTAAATGATGAAAAATTTCACTTATAAATATATTGGGAAACAAGTTTTCTATTAAGTGGACTCAGCTCTTTGTCAGGAAATGCACCCAAAATTTCCATTGTGTTTATAAGGAGAAGTGAGATAGTTAGTGCATATGGTAGTTCTATTTTTGCTTTTTTGAGAAAGCTCCATACTTTTTTCCATCATGACTGTACTAATTTACATTTCCACCAACAATGTATAAGAGTTCCCTTTCTCTACATCGCTGTCAGCATTGTGTTTGTTTGTTTGACTTTATGATAATAGCCATTAATAGCCATTCTAACTGGGATCAAATGATGCCTTGTTGGGGATTTGTTTCACACCTCTCTTATAACTAAAGATGTTGGACATTTTGTTTTCATAAGCTTCTTGACCATTTGAATTTCCTCTTTTGAGAAACATCTATTCATGTTCTTTGCCCAATTTTAATTGGATTTTTTTCTGTCTGAGATTATTTTAGGTTAATGATATATTCTGGATATTAATCATTCTCAGATGAGTAGTTTGCAAAAATTTCCCTAGTCTGTAGTTTGTTTCTTTACTCTGTTGATTGGTTTCTTTGCTGTGCAGAAACATCTTAGTTTGATATAATCCTATTTATCTGTTCTTGCTTCTGTTTCTTGTGCTTTTGGGATCTTATCCAAAAATCTCTGCCGATACTGATATCAGCATATCAAAGAGACACCTGCATGTCCATGTTTGTAGCTGCACTATTCACAGTAACTAAGATGTGGAATCAATCAAGATGCCCATCAACAGATGAATGGATAAAGACAATGTGGTACATACACAGAATGGAATAGTAGTCATCCACAAAAGAATGATATCCTACCATTTGCAGTGAAATGGATGTCACTGAAGGTCATTATATTAAGTGAAATAAATCAGACAAAGAAAGACAATGCTTCACCTTCCCTTTAATATGGATTTTTTAAAGTTGGTCAAAGAGAAGTCATAAGTTCTAATATTCTACAGCACAGTGGAGGGTGAAGACTATTTCATAATCTATCTTATATTTTCTGAATAATTACAAGAGAGGAATTTGAAATCTTTAAACACTAAATAGCGATAAGGAAATAAAAATGTTAATTAACTTCATTTTGTCCATATATATTGTATACATATATTGAAGTATCACACAGTACCCATAAATATATATAATTATTGTGTGTTTATCAAAAAGAATTTTAAATGTTTAAGGAGGACGAAATGTTGTTTGCCCTGATTTGATCTTTATACTGTGTACATGTACTGAATTATCACATCATACCCCATAAATTTGTACAATTAATTACTAAAAACAAAACAACAAAAAAAGTTTTCCCCAGGGTATATTTTTTTCCTCTATTGTTCCTACAAGTATCCACAGAAATCTGCACAAACCATTATCTCTGATCCTTAAAATGTTTATCCAATCAAATTAAAAGGTTGTCACCATTTTAGCATCTGGACAGACATCATCTTCCCAGATGGGAGGGGTGGATGCATAAAATACCACATATTCTTGAATCTAATCTGCACCCTGGAATGTGAGCTCTCCACTGGGAATCTAATCCCTCTGTGGCTCTAATCTGCATCTCATTTTGTAACCCTCTAAAAGTTTAAAAGGTTCAGATCAGATTCAAGAATGCACAGTAAATGGCATACAAAACCCAATTAGGGAGGAAAAGACATTTTCTGGTGGGAGGAATATCATGGGTCAAACAGACTAGCTTCATCGTTCCTATGTTTCTCCCTATACAGATGAAGAGGATAAGGGTTTAAAAGTTGGAACTCAGCCAGGTCCACTTCAGCAAACTTGTAATTCCAGCAATTCCAGAGGTGCAGGTGGAAGCAGGAGGATCACAAGTTTGAGACCAGAGGCTGCCAGTATAATTCAGGAGAACTTCATTGAAGATAAAATATAAATAAAATAAAATAAAATAAAATGAGTTCTATGTGTGCAGCTCAGAGGCAGAGCACTTGCAATATATGCACAAGACCCTGGGTGTTCAATAGTTTTAGTGCCACAAAAGAAGGAAAGAAAGGAAGAAAGAAAGAAAGAAAGAAAGAGAGAAAGAAAGAAAGACAGACAGACAGAAAGACAGAAAGACAGAAAAACAGAAAGACAGAAAGACAGAAAGACAGAAAGAAAGAAAGAAAGAAAGAAAGAAGGAAGGAAGGAAGGAAGGGAGAAAGCAAGCAAGCAAGCAAGCAAGAAAGAAAGAAAGGAAGGAAGAAAGAGAAAGAAAGAAAGAAAGAAAGAAAGAAAGAAAGAAAGAAAGGGAGAGAAAGAAAGAAAAGAAAAGAAAGAAAGAAAAAGAAAGAAAGAGGAGAGAGAGAAAAGCAAAGCAGGCAGGCAAGCAATTTTATAAATTTCCAAGTTGTCTTTAAACCTACAGAATTCAAATCCAGTAAATCAAAAACAACCTACACATGAAGATTGTATAATAGTTTTCTCACCAAGCCACAATTCTGGGGACAAATCTTTGAATGTGGAGGATGATTTCTATAGAGTTTGCCAAATATGAAAACACAATCGCTTTCCTTATACAGTTTAAAGTCAAATCTGTTGATTCCAGTTAGACAATGCAATTCACCCAAACCGAGGCCTGTCGGTCTAGCAGGGCTTCTGGGGGAAAAGCATTTGCTCTCTCTCTGGAAGAGGTCATGTGTCTCAGTGCTGGACCAGCTGATAAAGAAACCAGACACTTGCTGTACTTCAATCCATTACTGAGAAGAGTAGAACTGGATCCTCACCGTGGACAATCTGCCAGGTCAGTTACCTCCCCTTTCATGTCACTGGAACTAATTGATGTTGACCAGTTCAGCCTCAAAAAAAAATAATAATAATCATAAACTCGCAGGAGAGTTTTAATTTATGCTTTTAATTTTTCTAAAAATCTCATACTCTGCTTGGCCTGGTGCTATTTATAGAATTCCCCAGTCACACTGCTTAAACTGAATAGTACACATTCTCATCTCTGAAAGATGAGTTTTTTAAAAGAATTAGAAACATTAATCATGCTAAAGACTATTGGATCTAGTAGATCACTTCATATAGCAGGGGTTTTTAATCAAACATCTGTTTGGACAGAGCGTTATTCATGTTTTTCTGCAGTCTCACTTTTACAAAGACATTCTTCAGGTCGCATTGGAGTGTGTTCAGTTTATGTAGCTTATATTGGAACCTAGTCAAATTCTTCCACACGCCTCCTGCATTCCTTTGTATAATGACCACCATTCCCCAGACCCAATCTCTGTTGTTAATTTCCTGAGGATTGTATAAAATGCTGCTTAAATGAGAAACATCAGTGCTGAGGATGTAGGCAATGCTTTTAATTGATCAGATAAACATGGTCCATTTAGTTTTGCTTTAACTCAGACTTCAAAGTACCAGGCTGTGTGTTTGCTTCATTTTGTCAGAAGCAAAATGCTTGAAACTCTTCAGGAGGTAAGAAAGCTATGGAAATTAGGCATCTGCCCAAAATCTAGGATGAAGAATAAACACTTAAAACCATTTTAATGTCTACTTTGAACTGAAAAAGGAAAAGGACTCATGAGAGCATTTGAAGACAGAGAAAACACAATTGTCAAGACCATGAACTTGAACCCATTTGACAGCAGAGGATGCATGTGGTCTTGGAACCACAGGCTATCGGTCTTTCTTCATTAAAGTCTCATCAGCCCTATCAAGATGAAACACAGATTCTAAATTCTCTACTATGCCATATGTTAGCCCTAGGTATGAACTCACCTGGAGAGGATTTATACATGCACTTTTGAACTTTGAACAGAGTCTCTTTTGAGGAACCATTTAAAAGAAGATTAAATTTAATTAGACTGTATCTTTTCCCCATGATATGCTGCCTTCAAAGTCCACTTTATTACACTTTTCTGCCCCAGCAGAATATTAATTCTGTCAGGAAGAGGCAGAGCACCTTTGCATGCAGGAAGAAAGCAAAAAGATATTTATACACTCCTTTAGTCTCCTGAGAGTACTTGAACGGCTGATAGGAGACATCCACCCCTGCCCAGCAATGCTGACCGAGAATATACTGCGCAGGGATCAACCCACAGAACGTTTTGGACATGAGCCTTGAACTCACCTGTCTAGCTAGGAGCTCAAGGCTCCCATCATGTGCTTCTACTCCTAGTTAGTTTGCTTTTCATGTTCTCTTTTTTTCTGAATTTATTGTTAATAAATTGCCAATAGCGAGCACAGAGCTGCTTATGGAGAAATATTTGTTTTAACCTGAAACCTGGTCTTTTGAGTCCAACTTGCCCTTGTTATTGTTGTTGTTGTTCTTAAGTGCCATCAAGTTCGTGTCCAATTCATAGTACAACAGGCAAAACGCTATTGTACATACTGTGTACAACAGGCGAAACACTACTGTCAGTGCTTCTCTGCTATTCATAGGGTTTTCAATGGCACATTGTTTTTTGGAAGTAGGTTGCCAGGTCTTTCTCCCAAGCCTACAGCACCTGGTGTTCCTAGGTGGTCTCCCATCCAAGTACTAACCTGACCTGACCCTGCTTAGCTTCTAAATTCTGACAGATCGGACACCACAGTAGCATGACTGCAGGTAACTTACTCTTAAAACTATGCTTATTTCCACACAAGGATTATCTATATGTATATTTACCATAGGTATCATTTGTTCAAACAAAATCAGTGTCAATGGTATCACAGGGATGGATGGAAATCAAGAACCACAGCCGTGTTCAGTAATTAGATCCTGTAGGAAATCACGAGACGTAATATTCAGTCATTTTTATTTTTATTGACAGAATTTTAAGAGAAGGAAAAGAAATATAATACAAAGAAGCAGATAGGAAATAAAAGATGAAAGAAAAGAAAAAGTCAGCATGTTCAGCCTGGTAGCCTGGAACTCAAGACTCATTCTTCTTAAAGAGGTAAAGAAATACACTCGCTTTTCAAGGCCCTTGGTTGCATCCATTGCTGTGAAGCACACATGAACGTTGTTTTCTGCATTCATGATTGTATTATTGCCTCAGCCAAGGGTGCTGTGGCATGTTATCAACCTTTCCCTACATGTTCACATCTTCTACAAAGATGAAGAAGAAGGAAAATGAACAATTCTTAGAAGGGTTCCTTCTTCCTTTTGGTGGGTTATTGAACAATGCAGAAGCATCTCTCTGGCCCTGGTCACTCACTTTCCTTGACTTCCTCACTGTATGGGCAGAGGGAGAAACAAGGGTTGTTGGTGATGTTTTCCATTTTTGCCTTTTTATTGGCACGTCAGTGCCCGGCAGTCCAGCTCTTTTTGATATGAAGGTGCAGGTGCACAGTCACTTAGCAAAAGAAAAACCAGCAGCTAAAGGGAATGAAGAAAGAAAGAAAGGAACAGACAGCCTGCTTTTTCTCTTTGGTCATAAACTGCCTAAAGTTAATTGCTCGCATAAGAAGAATAACTGGTGATTCTGTAATTGAATTTTTATGGAAATAAACAGGTGGCAGATTTACTGTAGCTGTGGGGATAGTAGAGGGCAAAATGCTGTAGCCACATTAACCTGTTTAATTTAATAGCCTCAGTCCTCATGGCAGAGGAAGCAATGCTCCTGGTTGAGTCCGTTGGATGCCAAATGTAAATAACTACAATTACCCAGGCATGCCCATGTGGTTGAGCAAGAAATGGCATTGTGCCAGCTTCGACTTGATTTTTATGCTTATTAATTAAGCTCGTGGAAGTTTCAAAACTTTTAACCCATGAAGAACTCTGGAAAAAGAGGAAGAAGAAAGAACTTTTAAAAAGGGGGAAATAGACCAACAGACAAAGGCTCTGCTAACGTTAACAGCACAGCACATGATTTTGGCAGAGAGATGTTACAGAGGAGACTGCATGGGACCCGGGAAAAATGAGCTAAATGCTAGCTTTGCCCCATGCTTCCCCCTAGTGGTCTAGTTTTAGAAATGCAACTTTACATTAGGGAAAGAAAGGCTGAGGATGGTGTGGTGAGAT
The DNA here is from genome assembly GCA_007922755.1 of Pedetes capensis. Taxonomy (NCBI): domain Eukaryota; kingdom Metazoa; phylum Chordata; class Mammalia; order Rodentia; family Pedetidae; genus Pedetes; species Pedetes capensis. The sequence goes on from VMDO01005350.1 coordinate 54,264, forward strand.
AGAAAAACCCTATTAGCTAATTGATGTACCTGATGTTTACTTTTAAGCCAGCTAGTAAAAATGAGAGTTTAAAGAAAGGAAGATGTCCTGTACATAAATTGAAACATAACAAAAAGCTCAATTAAACTTAGCATAGAAGGGACAATTTAAGGAGTGGAAAGAAGGAGAGAGGGATCTAGCAGAGGGAAGTGAAGATTGGAGAAGACAGGAGGGGGAGGAGGGTCAATGAGGAGGGATGAAGGGGGAGAGGTCAATCTTAATGTAAACAGCACAACTTTATGAGTATGTTAAAAAATGGGAAGATAGAAAACAATGAAATCTATGAGAACAGCCAAAATAAAAAAATAATAATGGTAATAATACCAAAGGCTGGCAATAATGTAGATGGATTAGATCACTCATCTAATACTGCTGAGAATGTAAAAAGGTAGATAACTTTATAGAAAAAGTTTGGACTTATATCAAAATCGGGATGCATGTATATAGATAAATATTCTCACAAAAATACATGCAAGTAGAAAGGAGATCACTGGTGGGTGGGTGGGGATAGGGGAGGAGGGTCATGAGAGGGTAAGAGGGAAGTCATGTGAACGATGTACAATGAAATGCATATATGGAAATGTCATAATGAAGCCCGTTAAGTTATACACTAAAAATTACCAAAAAAATAAAAGAGAATTTGTGTTTAAATTTTTGCAGATTTTTCTTCAGGCAAAAACAGCCTGCTCTACCTTTTTTTCCTCCTCTTCAGGGATTGAAACATATTTTTAAGAGAAAAAAATCATTTATAAGAGACAGAAGCACATACCACAGGAAGGCACCACATCAGCACTGTGGACGCTGGGCAGAATGGAACTGAGGACATCCACTCCAACTTTCCAAAGCTCCACAGGTGCGCAGATGCTCAGGTGAGAAATTTAAGCGCCAACATCCCACAGTGCTCACTAGCACTACAAAGCACACAAACAAAACTGGAAGAGAGGGTGAAGGAGAGATTATCAGACACTCATGTGACAAATGAGAAACACTTTACCCATTATTTGAATCGCCTGATCATATACCAAATACCTAAGGTGGTCAGAGTGAGGGGAATCCAGCCACATACTGCAATGGAGCTTGTAATGTTTACAGTTTGCATTTGCTTTCGGTATTTAAGACTGAGCTAGGAAGAAGTGAGAAGGCCTGAAGTAGACCTTATTTTTCTGTCAGTTTGGTTTGGCCTTTAAGCCCATAAACCTTTCATGAATTCTTGCTCAGTGAGGTGCAGTACTGAAGGTCTTTGAGGGAGACCTACACCTTCTATGCCGGATTCCCGCACCCAGGCTCAACCTTGTCACCTCCACTGTCTGCATGTTCTCCATGTCACCGGTCTCTCTTTCCATGTATGGATCAGTAACTCCCACATTTATTTCATCACCAAATATTCTCACTCTTCAACTTCATTCTAATTTCTCGCTTAATGTCTTCACATGATTTGTATTGTTGTTGTTGTTATGTGCAATTGAGTTGGTGTCCCACTCATAACGACCCTGTGTACAACAGGTGAAACACTATTGTTAGTGCCTCTCTGCTATTAATAGGGTTTTCAATGGCTGATTGATTTTTGAGCGTGGGTTTCCTGATCCTACACATGAATGTGTAAGGTCCTAAAATGCAGGTCCAAGATCATTGGTCTCAATTTCATTCTATCAATCAATCAATAGATAATCCTGCTATGCAAGCCAAAAATATAAGCACACTGCTTTACATTTTGAACTCCTTCAAATCCACCTGTAGTCTATCACCAATACATCAGTAATCCACAATATCACTTCACGTTTATTTCATTGGCTATAGGTTAGTTCAGTTGGTGGAGTGCTTCTCTGTGCTCTCTGAGGCCCTGGGTTCCATCCCCAGCACTTCAAAGATGGTAGAAGGATGTCACAGCCCACTCCCAAAGCAATCCTGAAATAACCAGCCATTGAAAACCCCCTGAGGGTTGCTATGAGTCAGATCCTCCTCTACAGGATCTAACAACAACAAAGCATGTATTTCATACACCTATCTGTTCCTACATCTATAAAATAAACACTTTCTTGAGTTCCTGAAACACTCAGTAATTTATCCTATCACTCTTTGGTCATATCCCAACTGCAGCCAGAGAAGTCCTTAACTATCTAATCATATCTCCCTGCTTAATACCATGACCTTGATTTCTTACTGCTTTTTATTGCCTTTAAGATAGGAGCAAACCCTGACGTTCAATCCATTGTTTCCTACCTCAGTCTCTCTCTCACCACTCTGCCCCTGCAGTTCCCACTCCAGGAGGGCTGTCTTCCATTCAGTCCTCAAACTCACTAGCACTTCCTACTGCAGCACTTTCTATAATGTCTTGCCTTCCCCCATCTGCTCAGTTAACACCTATGTGTCTCAGAGTTCATCTGAAGTGCCGCTTACTGAAGGAAGACTTTTTCCACCTTCCCTGTGCCTCTTCCAGAATTCTCTGCAAACCCATACACAGGAACACCAGGGCAACACAGGGTTCCCCTATTAACACAAGCTCATAATATTACCAGGAGCAGTACCAATTCTGTATCACTAACATAGCAGGGCTACAAAAGAAAGTATCCTGTCAGGATTTGTTCTTCAGTGTTCTCCCAACACGAAGCACAGAGAATTAATCTTCTTGTTGTTGTTAGGTCCTGTTGAGTCAGTATCCGACTCATAGTAACCCTGCGTACAACAGGCCAAACACTATTGTCAGTGCTTCTCTGCTATTCATAGGGTTTTCAATGGCAGATTGATTTTTGGCAGGGGGTGGCCGGTCCTTCTCCCAAGAATTAATCTTGATGGGTACTAAACAAACATTTGTTAAATGGACAACTGGGGGTGCAATTTATAATCTTTCAATATTCTGGTATCTCCCAAGTTGGTACATTTTTTAATAGGATGTATTTACATAGGTGGGGCTGAGGTTTAGCTCAGTTGGTAGAGTGCTGTCTGAGGCCCTCAGTTTGATCCCCAGCATCTCCAAAACTGGAGAAGTGCATGGTAATCCACTCCAGAAACAATACTGAAGCAATCAGCCAGTGAAAACCCCATGAGGGTTGCTATGAGTCGGACCTGACATGATGGCACCTAACAACAGCAACATTTACTTTTAGTGCTGGGATTGAACCCAGGGCTTCGGTTATGCTAAGCAAGCATTCTACACTAAGCTATACCTGCAGCCTCTAAGCCCACACATCTTCTCCACAGCCAAAATAGGGACATGAAAATAATCACAAACTCAACATCTTTCATACAGTGGATGATATCTTTAACTTTTACGATTCATCTATAGATGCAATTTGTTTTGGGTTTTAGTATTTTGGCAGGTAAAAACAATTCCAGGAGCTTGGCATTTTCCACCAAAATAGCCTGATTCCATGGTGCAAGGACCCAGCTACAGATTCTGCCAAGTGCTCAGGAGACCTATTCCAGTTATGCACTCATAAAATTAATCACAAGACTTAACTACCTGGAGGTCAACTCAGATCAAAATTCAATTTATAACCTACAGTGTAATTTGCTGTTGTGATCAATAGACACAGTGATATTCTCAGCCTGCAGGAATCAAGGTAGCTACGAGTCAGTATTTAACAATACCCCAAAACTCTGACCATTTCCCTTTCCCTGGTCATCTTTACTGTTTGTATTTTTCCTGTGTGGAATTGTATAGCTTGTTCATATTGTATTAGCATTCTATTGCATTCAGTTCACATACAGACAATCTGTGCCATGAAATGCCTGTATAGCCAGATTCTAGGATATATTTCATAAACATGACCTGAGATGCAGGCAGTCTATTTTTGTCACAAAGTCAAAACAATAACATTTGGTGCTTGAACATGTTTATGTGAATGTTGACCCCTAGAAGCACATTACCCTTAGAATGTCATATCACTGTTCATGATGGTTACTAGAGCATTGTTATAAAAGAGTAGCAGCTCTTTGGAATGTTTTCTCCAAAAAAAGACAGCATATCATAGCCATTGTGAATAGATCCAGGAAAAAGAATAGGCTGAACATATTAAGTGCTATCTATTTGCAATCCTAATAAATAGCCAAAATCCTTTGCTGAAGACTAGGAAGATTTATTACATATATAATTGTTATTATTGCTTCATTATGGATCTAACTCTGACTAAAGAATTGGGTGAGAATGATCAACTCCCTATCATAGTGACATAGGTAAGACCTATGCATCCTAAGTGTGGTGTGTTGTCCATAACATAAATCAGGAAGGACTAATATACTATCCGCTATTTCCATCAAGTTGCTGAAGACATCCAAAGATTCCTATAATTCAGAACATGCTGGCTCTGCTCTCTGTTATGGTGGCCCCAACAATGTTGCCTCTTACCTTTAAATGGTGCTAATGGACCACTGATGCCTTAAAACAGTTTCATTCTTGTTGCAATTGGAGAAACAATTTCAACAAAAGCATCCACCACCAGTATTTTGTATTTTGTTATAAAAGGGAAAACCTCTCTGCAATTGATTCCTCTGGGACAGGCTGGGATCTGACCACTAGTTAGAAGTCTGCAGGTGATGGAGTTTACTGGGTTGCAGGGGAGCAAGGTTTTGTGGTTCCATGTGTTGGGCTGATTATCCCTTGCAATTCGAGCCCTTGAGAAAAAGGAACACAGTTTCCAAGGAAGAACAAACACTCCATCAAAGAAGGGAAGAAGTGCTTCTGACATTCCCAAGATCAGGGATGTGCTGGCAAATGTTAAACAACACACTCTCCAGCAAGAAAGAAAGGGGGAGCTCTGATTTGTAGACTTTCAAACACTGCTGCAATAGTCAGCTCCAAGTTGTCAACATGCTATCACTGAACACAGTTGGAAAGAGACAAATATGTTTGGCCCGATGAGCTATGAAGAGCAGCACCAACTCACCTTCACAGGAAAAAATGCCACACATTCAAGGGATTGCAAGCCTTTGGAATCACACACCTGGTCTGATTTTAATGCCTAGGATCCCACATCTTTTTGATCATTACTCTTGCTTTCATATCAGTGGACCACCAAGACTGTTAAATTGACTGATATTACAATTGGTAACCTTAATCTCAAGTGTGAATTTTAATTATGTGGACTTTAAAGAGTCTGGGAGAACCATGACTCTTTTAGCATTGTTAGAGTTCCTGAAATTTGCTCTTTGCTGTACTGAAGGATTTCAGGAGATAAACTTATTTATCTTTCCTCAGCCATTTGGTGCTCTCAGAATAGCCCCTGGGTCCCTATAATCTTTTATTTTATCTGCTTAATGACAGTGGCAACTTGGCTTCCTCAAAGCCTAGCCGTGAATAGGTGTTCTACTCCAAGGGAGCCTTTCATTGCAGAGACCAGAGGCACTGTTTAATTACCTTTTCACCACTGTGTTCAACAGGCTGCCAGAGTCTTGTCCCCAAAGGCTAATGAGATGTCACTTCTCTCAGCATCAGTCTGAAAATCAGCCCTGCATACTCACTTCTCAGCCCTACTTTCTCTACAATTCCAATTACACTAAACCCATTCCCAAGTACCATTTTCTGTACCAGTGAGGTCTTCAACTCAAATAAAGATAAACCAAATATGCTTTAATTAGTGGAAGAAGGTAATTTATAGTAAAGATATTAGGTCACTCCCAGAATTATGTGGAAGTTGCAAAGCCAGGCTAAAGAGGTAAGAGAGAGCAAAAGTAGATCAATCAACAGGAAACACTGCATAGAAAGGGCCAGTTTTGAGTATCACAGATTCTGTAGCTACCAAGATCACCTCTGTTCCCATTTCTGATTCCACTCCTGCTACCACATTTCTGTAATTTCTCCTCTGTCCTCAAATGGGACCATCTCACTGCCAAGCCGAAACTATTTCCCTGCGACCTCACTATCTAAGTGCAGAAAGACAAAGCATCTGATCTTTCAGGCTTGTGAAGTCCTACCTTCTGCCAAGATTTAAAAACTTGGTGTAGAAAGAGTATTCAGATGCCAAATAGTTTAACACTAACACAATTGTCGTACACAGACTGGAGTCCTAGGCTTTCACAGAATGGTTTCAAAGAATGAAAGAGAAGAAAGTGAGACTCTCAGAAAGATGACTAAATTACATGAAGAAAAATCACGACAGGAGCTGAAAACTAATCTTCCATGGATTTTTGTAAGAAGAAATAGTAGCTTGAGAGCAGTACAGGTTTGGAAGCAATGCTTTGTTTCTTTTCCATTGTAAGAGGTAAATGCAAACTAGAAGATTTGCTAAGCAGAGAAAAACATGTAATACTTTACCAATTAAGGACATAAATGAAGAATGGATAGGGTGATCAAAACACGTATGTTTGGATTAACTTTATAAAGGGGGAAAGTGACTTTTTCCTTGAAATAGGACGGAAGAAAGGAACTAATGACAACAAGGATGTTGTAAGTTAAAGAAGAAAAAGATAACCTTTGATTATTAATGGAATCAGGTGGCATTGATTATTTCACTTTAGTAGAGTAGTATACAAAGTGGAAAGAGTGAAGCAGAGTTTCTTTAAAAGAAAATCCTAGGATGACTGGAAAACATTTAGAAAAGCTACTATAAAACATGACAATGAGCTTGGCTTGAATAAAAGATCTACTAGTGGATGGGAGCAACCTCCTCCATCTGACTGTCTACAAAGCAGTTTAATAGTAGTCACAGATTTGGGGCTGATAGATTTTTCCATTAGGGTGAAAGTGCATACTACATCCAGCTTCCAGAGCCCTAGTAACAATTTGCAACGCGATTAAACAGACAACAGGTGCAGGAGGGGATTTTAGCCACCCATACAATGCACCAGTACTTACCTTTTTTGTAGTTATAAGAAGACTAGAACATTACAAGAAGATGAAGCGATTTTGACAGACGGTAAATGCGTACTAAATGTCTGTGGCAGCTTTATCTGGAGTACTGTGGTGTATTCTGATGCTTATTAAAGGAACTAGAATTTAACCACCCATTAAGAGTCCATCCCAGGCCTTAGATTGACCTTGGTCTTCAGAGGTTTGTCCCTTTTGCACAGAATCTTCCAGATGCTTTTTTGTAATGAGACTGTATCAAGTCACTGAGATCAACTGCCAGACTCCCCAATCTGCTGCAGGAATCTTCCTGGAAGAAAAGGATGTTTCATCAGACACAGCCATTCATCCTAACCCGCGCTCTCCTGCTTCTGATCTTCCACTGTTAAAAACATAACACACTGGAGGAAGATTGTGCTATATTTCATGAGTGCTTGTTGCTGCCACCAAGGGACAGTTCCATCTGTTATTTGCTCTCAGCTTTTCTTACTGATAAAACAGGAAGGACAGCTTGCTGATGGGCTCTTTGAAGCAAATGACTCCTCTCTTTCCTGCAATTAATGTTTATAAATTATTTCTACAGTAGGCAGCCTGTATGGTACCCTGATTTCAAAATTAGTCTCAATAAATTAAGGGCTTGTGTTGCTCAGAAGAGGAACTCGATTACAATGCAACTCAGGGAGGTTAGTATTGTGCTCTACCTTTGATGAAAATTGCTGTGTGAAATCGAATACTCTCATTAATCCTGATGATTATCATCTCCTCATAAGAAGATCTGAAGACGATACATTCAGTTGTTGAAATTCCATTTTATGTGTACTATATGGTGCCATTTTAGTTGTTCACAGAAAGCAGTATTTAGGGCACTTCAGAATTTCAGAGATGAGGTTAATAGCCCTTTAGCTGCTGCAGAGGGAAATGGCTCATGAGAACAAAGCATGAGTGTAACTGAAGTGATTTGGAATTTTCCCAGGATTACTCTGTTGTTCTAATCATAAATCATTCTTAGAGCAGAGAAATAATTGTATATTTTATGGCTTCTGCACTATTTTAAGAGAGATTTCCATAGATTTAGAATACAAATCTCTTTTTCGAAATTGGAAAACATTCATTTACTTCAGTGTGCCATGTTCCCTTTAATTCCTTGCCTCAAAAATCTTTGATTAAATTTGACTGTTTTCTTTGTAAACTAATTATATTCCTAAGTTTTACAAAGATATATTTTTCAGGATAAGAGTAACTATGAAACTCATATTAAGATTCCCACTTTTGAAGACTTAGACTAGGGATTTTAACTTTCTAAGCAACATATGTCAGTTCAAACAGGGGAAAATGGAATGATGGTTTCTAAAGACTATAGGTAGGGGAGAGGCTTTTGAGCAACATGAGAGTCACTGAAAGGCTCTTAAAAGCCCAAGGTGGTAACCATCCCTTCATCTGTGTATGAGATCAGTTAAGAATTAGAACTCCTGAGAAGAAGGAGGATCAAAGGGAAGACCAGAATACCAAAAATTCCAGTTGAAACAAACAAGACAGCACCTTACCTGAAGGAGCTGCTTGCTTGATATACATTAATAATAGTAAAATGCAAGAAAGAATTCATGGAACATGTTGTTGTTGTTAGGCTTCATTGAGTCATGTCCACCTGATAGTGACCCTCATAGGGTGTTCAATGGCTGATTGTTTGGGGATTGCCTCGGGAATGGATTGCCACATCCTTCTCCAATTTTTGCAGTGCTGGGAATTGAACCCAGGACCTCAGAGAATACAGAGCAGCACTCTACCAACAGAGCTAAATCTCAGCCCCTCGTGGAATATAGAAAAAGAAAAATAGACTCTAAGCATTCTCATAGTATGGACAAGATAAATTGAAGAGCATCAACATTATGAAAATGTAGGCCAGTTAGTGGCTATATTCTATAGCCAGTCATCGTATTTTATAAGAACTTGTAAAAGACATGATCTTTGTTGCTGTACTTATAGCACCCTGAGAGTAAACTAGAAAGATGACAAGACATTAAAGACTAAAGCTAATTGCACATTGTGTAAGATATTAACTTTTAAAGATTACCTTTGTGGAATTTGAATTAAAATATTGTTTTTATTAACTCCTTATTTTTTTGTACTGGAAGGCTGAACCCAGGGCCTTGTCTGTTCTTTGCAAGCGCTCTACCCCTGAGCTGTACCTCTCATCTTTAGTTTTTGCCTTGAGACAGAGTCTCACTAAGTTACACTTACGGCCCCTGGCATTAAACCTATGATCCTCCTTACTCTGCCTTCTGAGTCACTGAGATTACAAACTTTCACCACTCTGCCTGACCAACTCCATTTTTCAATGAGAAATAAAGACAAGCTTCCTCAAGATGAGACCACACATGTTATTAGAGTACAAAGAATAAAATATCCAGGTAAGTTTTGTTGTTGTTGTTGTTAGGTGCCTTCGAGCCAGTATCCTACTCATAGCGACCCTATGTACAACAGGCAAAACACTATTTTCAGTGCTTCTCTGCTGTTCATAGGGTTTTCAATGGCTGATTGTTTCTTGGGAGTGGGTTGCCAGGTCCTTGTCCCAAGCCTACAGAACCTAGTATTCCCAGGAGGTCTCCCATCCAAGTACTAACCAGGCCCGACCCTGCTTAGCTTCTGGGATTGGATGCCACAGGGCTACGGCTACAGGCAGATAGGTTTTAGTTATCATTAAATTTGTCTCTCATTTTGTTAAACTTTCTAGTGCCTCGCCATTCTAAATTCATGGAAGTGGTATTCAAAATAGCCCTGGTATAAATAGAGAAATATTTAGAAACTAATAGAACACAGTTATGAGGAGACAAAGTAGAGTACAATTAATTTTTGGTGTTTTAAATGCTTTTCAGTGAGATTAAAGGAAATAATTACCAATAAGGTAATGTTATTGTTAGAAAGAGCAAAACCATTACCGGTCTGTGTGCAATGGATAAGAACAATGGAATCATTTTCTTGTTGAATATGGGCATCTTTCTTTAGGGGAACTTAGATATACTGGAGCCATTGGAATGATTAGACATTTGGTAAAATACCATGGCCAGTTTATACTCTTCAAGTCATCAAAGAGACAGAAACTTTCACATGAAGAGGAAGAAGAAGAAGGAGGAGGAGGAGGAGGAGAAGCAGGAGGAGGAGGGGGGGAACAAGGGGAGGAAGCAGAGGAAGCAGAGGAGGAGGGGAAGGAGGGCAAGGGGCAGGAAAGGAAGGAAGGCAGGAAGGAGAGGAAGAGGAGGAAGGGGAGGAGGGAAAGAGCAATGAGCCCAGAGGATAGTCTACCATACAACAGACTTCAACTGGAGAGGGTAACTTGTGCTTTCAGAATTTCTAAGAACACAAAACGTAAAAAGGAAAAAAAGGAAGAATTGAGAATATAACATGAGAGATTGAAATTGAATCTAAGGAAATGCACAGAAATTGGTAGATATTAACCTTTCTTCCATTCTTTATAGGAGCATCCCATGTTAACTGTTTCAAACAGTTCTATGCCATCCTTCCTATAGGCGAATTTGTGGTGATTGGTACCTCTCTGATGCCTACCGCACAGTTGAGAAAATCAATGTGTGTGCTCAGGAAGTGGACCAAATCATAAGTCACTGCCATTTGCTCCAGGGTTGGTTGTTTTGATTACTCCTGAATGTAACCAGTTGACTTTAGTGGGGGAAAGTTTCTTTGTCTTTTCAAGAAATTGAGTGCCTATTCTTAGAGAGCTAAAATCAATCAAGGCATCTACTGTGTTATTTTCCCATGAAGCTGACTAGTGTTTATGCAGGACTAGGAAGACATAATCACTAACTTCTAATTACAAGTATTTTTCTTTCAATATGGAATTTAAGAGTTTCTAATGTTTATTTTAGAATTTTCAGTTTTCTAATGAAATGATGAAATGAGACAAATACTGAATATACTATGGGCTGCCAGAAGAACCAACAGATCCGTCCTAAAAAATGTGCAACCAGAGTGCTCCGTGGAAGCAAGAATGGTTAGACTGTGACTTACATATTTTGGACATGTACTCAGGAGGGACCAATCCCTGGAGAAAGACATCATGTTTGGGAGGGTGGCAGGTCAACAAAAAAAAAAAAAAGGAAAATTCTCAATTATATGGATTGACACAGCATTATGTTTAAGCCCATTGTTTGCAACAATGGGCTTAAACATAAATAAGATCATGTGCCTGGCACAGAGTCAGGGACTGTTTAGTTCTGTTGTACATAGTGTACATATGAGCCCCACCTGACTCCAGGGCTCTTAAAAACAGCAACAATGAAATGCAGGGAGCTACTAGTCAGGACAAAGACCAAGTTCTTAAAGAAAAACAATTTGGTGTGTAAATGATAAAGGAACAAAGTTGATCACACTTCAAAACTATCCAGAAACTCAGGAGACTGAGTCAGGAGGATCACAAGCTGAAGACCAGAGGAAGCCTGTGCAATTTAGCGAGACCTTGTCCCAGAACAAAAACTAAAGAGGAGCTGAGGATGCAGCTCAGTGGTAGAGTGCTTGCTTAACATGCTCCAGGCCCTGGGTTCAATCTCCCAGTACTACAAAAAGACAACAAAAATAATTCCTGTAATTCAGATGAGCTTTTTTTTCTTTGGAGTCACCTCCCCAAGAAGGTATACACAAGTTTTGGAGTCAATTTTATGTGAATTTCCAGCACATCAGGCACACTACTATTGTTGTATCCCATGCAATAGCTCAAATTCTGCTGCTTCTCCATTGCATTAAAATTAATACTCATTATTCAAAATGTTTGCTGCCTCTTCATTTCATTGACAGAGACATATAATTAAATTGAAGAGTTTAAAAAAATGTTAGTACTAATCTAAACACAGACATATATAATTTTTGTATCATAGTGTGCTAACATGGGCTGGGGTTTAATGCAGTCAATAGAGTGCTGCTCCACACTCTCTGAGGGCTTGGGTTCAATCCCTAGCCCCTCAAAAATGGGAGAAGGACATGGAATCCCACTCTTGAAACAATCCAAAATAATCAGCCATTGAAAACCCAATAAGGGTCAGTAGGAGTTGGACTCAACTCAACAGACCCTAACAACAACAATGTGCTAACTAGATTATGTGAGTGATCATGAGCCAAACCACTAATCCACTCTTGTTTTGCTATTAATCTGGTTACATAAAGCCACATGGTATCACCAGAGAAATGTTTAGGAAGAAAAGTTGCCCACACAACTACACAACTGTCACAAGCCAGTTAATATATTTTAATCCACAATTGCCTCCTGATCATATACAATGATCAGATGGGCTTCATTCCACAGATACAAGGCTTATTCAACACATGAAAATCGATGAATGTAATTCAACTTATCAAGAAAATTGCAGAAAGAAATCATGTGATTATCTGAATTAATGCTGAGAATGCCTTCCACACAGTGCAACATCCTTCCATGATAAAAGTCCTGAAGAAATTGGGCATGGTAGGAATGTATCTCCACTTCATAAAGACCGTTTATGACAAACCTATAGCCAATACCACATTAAATGGCAAAAAATTGAAACCATTCCCTCTAAGATCAGGAACAAGACAAGGACGTTCACTCTCTCCTCTCTTATTCAATATTGTGATTAAATTCCTAGCCACAGCAATCAGGCAAGAGAAAGAAATTAAAGAAATATAGATAGGGAAAAAAGAGCTCAGATTATCCTAATTCACAGATGACATGCTCCTCTACCAAAAGATCCCTAAAAATTCCACTATAAAACTCTTAGAGCTAATTAACTCCTTTCAGCAGAGTAACAGGGTACAAAATTCACACTCAAAAGTCAATACCCTTCCTTTACCCCAATGTTGTTATTAGGTGCCGTCAATGAGGTATCTAACTCATAGTAACCCTACATACAACAGGAGAAACACTATTGTCAGTGCTCCTCTGCTGTTCATAGGGTTTTCAATGGCGGATTGATTTTTGAAAGTGGGTTGACGGGTCTGTCTCCCAAGTCTATGGCACCTGGTGTTCCAAGTGCTAACCAGGCCTGACCCTGCTTAGCTTCTGAGGTCTGATGGGATTGGATGCCACAGGACCACGGCTGCAGGCTTTACTACAATAGTGAACATGAAAAGAAGGAAATCAAGACACAAATCCAATTCACAATAGTACACCAAAAAATTAAATATTTAGGAATCAACCTAACCAAAGACTCTAAACACCTCTACAAGGAAAATTTCAAAACATTAAAGAAAGAAATAGCAAAAGATACTAGAAGATGGAAAGACCTCCTTTGTTCATGGATTGGGAGAATTAATACTGTGAATATGGCTTAGTCTTGGTTTTATTTCTAAGGAATGGTAAGGCCAAATTTTAAACCCAAGTCTAAAGCCAAAGTTTATATTCACATTGACTATTTCTGAGCATTTAAATTTTATTTATCATAGATGTTGAAGTTTTAGTAATAAAAATATTAATTGTATATGGCAATATCTATAACTAAAGAAACACAACTTATACAATGTTTAAACCTGATATTAAGCTGTGTCTGATTTCTCATTTTAAAAATGATTACATAATATTTTTCCTATGATGTATCAGGAATCCACCATCCAGTCCCAGATGACTAGAGGACAAAAGCTGCTTTCATGTCATTTCTAAGCAAAAGCTGAAAGGCCAAAAATCACTGGAGAAATTTTTCTCAGATGGGATTTTCAGTTCAATTTTATTCTCCCTTGAGGTTCAAACAAACTTCAGATAATCATCTTGAACTTGGTGATGAACCAAACTCAGATTCAGACTGTGGCTTCTCAGAGGGTCAGCCCTTCCATTTAGAATAAGACACAGCTTAAAGAGATGAGCCAAATGGGGTCAGATGTTCAATACTTGGCAAAAGCCTCAGCTGTCGTATTGAAACAATGTTGACAAGATGGCAGGCTTTAAAGTAAATCCCCCGTGGAGGCTATTGAGATCATTCTCACTTTCCCTCTGTCTCCTAGCCAGCCTTGCTGCTTTCTAGAGGACATGCCAATCAAGCACAGCACTAGCTAGAAACAGCAAGGACTGCACAACATGCTGGTGCTTATTCCAACAACAGGAGCCAGCCCAGGCATGCACAGAAAGCAACTTTCTTGATTCCCCTGCACAGGGCAAAATATGCTGATGCACGTCTGCCCAAGCAATCAGAAGGCAGCTAAAGCCACCACAGGCCTCGCTCTGCAGCAGTTAACCCTCTCCCATTAATGTTATTGAATAAAATGAGTGTTGAGCACCGTGAGTTCTTCTAAACAATCCATTTTGGCAAATGCTTTAAGAATATTAATTACCCTCGGTGTGGTGGTGCACATCTGTCATCCCAGCAACTTGAGCAGCAGAGGCAGGAGGATCATGAGTTCGAGAGGCAGCTTGTGTAACTTAGTGAGAACCTGTCTCAAAAAATAAAGAAGGGGCTGCTGGTGCAGTCCAGTGGTTGAGCACTTGCAAAAGTATGTGTGAGATCTTGGATTCCACATTCAAGTACTGCAAGAAAAATAAAAGAGAATTAATTTCACTTAGTTAACATCAAGTCTGGGATTTAGCTCAGTTGGTAGAGCCCTGCTCTGCAGTCCCTGGGGTCCCAGGTTCAATTCCCAGCACTGCAAAAATGGAAGAAGGACATGGCAATCCACAATCTCGAAAAAATCAGGCACTGAAATCCCTATGAGACTCGCTATGAGTCAGACAAGAGTCTACAACACCTAACAACAAGAAGTCAATATCAGCTCATTTTTCTGGAAAGAAAGAACATGACTTACAAATTTTAAGTTAAAAATCATGTGTTAGAAATGTGAATCAATTAATTGTGAGGGTAGAACCCTTCCTCTATAATAAAGCAACTTGGAGCCTGCAAAGATAATCTGAAGGTTCAATTGTAACTGGGTTTAAAACTTTACATGATGATGATGGTTGATTTTATGTGTCAATTTAACTTGGTCAAGGAATGCCCTAATACCAGGTTAAGCATTTTTTCCAAGTGTTTCTAAGGATGTTGTCACAAGAGATCAGCATTTGAAGTGGGGAACTTCAAAAAGTAGATGACCTTCTCCATTGTGGGTGGGTATCCACTATTCATTGTCCACCCCCAACCCCTCCCCAAGTAAAAACAAAAAGAGGAAAGTTGTACGAGCTGAAAGATGGATCTTCTGCCTGTGGCATTCCTGAAAACTCAGGCCAGAATTTACACTACCATCTCTCCAGCTCTCATGCCTTTGAACCTCACCACCAGCTTTCCTGGGGCTACAGCTTACAGATGGCAGCTCTTAGGAGTTCATGGAACTTCTCAGTCTCCATCATCAAATGAAGCAATTCTTTATAGAAGTCTCATTTTATATATGTCTCATATATATGTGTTCATTGTTAGGTGCCTATATTTAACAAAATGAAACACTACCCAGCACTGTGCCATGCACACAATCTTTTTATGGTTGAGCCCATTGTTGCAGCAACTGTGTTTCTTCTCATTTTGAGTCTTGCTACCTCAAGAAGAGGTCTCAGGGGCTTTACTCCATTCACATCAGTAAAGTCAACTCTACTTTCAGGAGGTAACTCTTCTCCAGTCCTTTCTTGAATGCCTTCTAGCTTGGAGGGCTCATTTTCCAGCAGTATATGTGACAATGTGTTTCTGCTATTCATAGAATTTTCAATGGCTGATTGTTTCAGGAGTGGGCTGCCAGGTCCTCCTCCCTAGTCTGTTTTAGTCTAGCAGCTCAGCTGAAACCTGTCCACGATGGATGGCCCTGCCAGTATCTGAAATATTGATGGCATAATTTTCAGCATCCCAGAAACATGCAAGCTCCCACAGACAGCGTGACAAGCTGACAGACAGATAGGGGTGTATATGTATATATATATATATATATATATATATATATATATGCATATATGTATGAATACATATATTTTTGACTCTGTTTCTCTGAAGAATCTTGACTAACAATGATCTTTCAGCATGCTTGTGGCATAATCAATTATACACTGAGAGATATCCACGCCGTGAGGAAAATTAACTTTTTGATGCATTGCTCCTCTGTTCTAAAATAATTTTTCTTCCTGTCAATATAATATGGGAGAATAATATAATGTCCATAGGTATAACTTGATATTAACATTGATTTAAATGGCTCACATTATCTTTGCCTCTGGAGTCTTTGTAACATATCATTCCCAGTCCATGTATATTTTAGTTGTAAAATATCAAACTTGGTATTGTATGTCTCAACAAAATTACTGGGATAGCCAAGACTATCATGATGTCCACGTTATATGGTTCAGATGAATGTCCTCCAAAGGCCCATATGTAAAGCTTGTTCCCTAAGGTGGCAGTATTGGGACCTTGAACTGGTGCTGTGGACCTTTAAGACGTGGGACCTATGAGTGGTCCTTAACCAATCGGGGGTGTGCCCTTGAAAAGGACTGTGCAACCCTGCTGCTGTTCCCTCTCTAGAGGCTCTTGATGTGAGCTCTTTCTCCAGGTGCTCTCCTGTTATGATGTGCTGCCCTTGCCAGAGGAACAAACAAATGGAGCTGCTGGATTTTAGACTTGGACTTTCAGAATTTTGAGCCAAAATAAACCTCTCTACTACATAAGTTGTCTACATCAGGTATTTCATTTAGTGATGTGAAACTGACTAATACATTTAGTGAATGGCTTTCTTAGAACCCAAAGTCACAACACTACCAAAATGGGCAAAGAATATATTGAGGAAAGTTTCTTAGAATAATTTCATCTTTAGGCTAGTCTTCTTCTTAGTGTTCTTAGAATATTAAAGCCATGAACAGTTAAAAGACTAGAACATGAAGGGACCCTAAGATGGCCTGATTCAGTCATTCAATGGGTTCCCATGACTCCTTCAAAAGTCGTAAGAAAGAGATCGGCATTCGGCACACTCCTATTTAGCCCAGCACCTCTATCAGTCCGTTAAGCAGGGTTTCTCCTAAGAGATGATTGTACTTCTAAAAGAAAAATAAAAACCCATGGATCTTGACATTTTATAGGTCAGTAGACTGAAGTTGTTGTGAGTTGTTAACCCAGTTGTTAGAGTGCTACTCTGCACTCTGTGAGGCCCTGGGTTTGATCTCCAGCACCACAAAAATGAGAGAAGGACTTGGCAGCTCACTCCTGACACAATCCTAAAACAGTCAGCCATTGAAAACCCGATGAATAGCAGAGAAACGTTGACATAGCACTGGGCATGGCATAGTGTCAGGGAGTGTTTGGTTCTATTGTACATAGGGCTGCTAAGTAGGACCTGACTTGAAGGCACCTAACAACAATAAGGGGGCGGGGATTTAGCTCAGTTGGTAGAGTGCTGTGCTGCAGTCTCTGAGGTCCTGAGTTCAATTCCCAGCCCCACAAAAATGGGAGAAGGAACTGGCAATCCACTCCCAAGGCAATCCCAAAAATGTCAGCCACTGAAAACCCTATGAGGGTCGCTATAAGTCGGATACCGACTCGACAGCACCTAACAACAACAACAACAACAACAACAATAAACTGAAGCTGGGAAAGGTGAATGTCAGGTCAAAATCACCCACTTACTTAATGACCAAGTCAGCACTACATCTGGCTTTTCCTGCATGCTCAGGCTAGACCTACTCACATCCTATTTAAAGATTAGAGTTCTGCTCTTTTTGCTGTTCCTTCTGTCAACATCTTCTGATGCCCTGATTTTTCGTGAATGCCCTATTCATTTTCCCAGCATAAATCCACAAAGCCTTTATGGAATAAAAGCCAATTTTATCCATGTAACCACAAAGTTATGGAAAGTCTGGAGGAAAGCACAGGAAGGAAGTGACTTCAGCATGAGGGAGAAGCCGGAGCTAGGTGGGACATTCATTTTGTTTCAGGATCATGATCATTGTTATTACCATTTGGATTATGTCATTATCTCATGTTTATCCTGATCGCCATTATTCATTCAGGATTCTAGGAAGGTCTGTTACCACGCCTATTGCCTCATTTGATTGCCAGTCAACATGCACTGTTACATATCTTCATAAACTAAGCACTCTGAAAATCAAGAATTTGTTTGTACTACTTTGCACTTTTAGATACACTACTCTGAAACCATCCACAATGTAATTTCTGTCACAAAATTATTAAAAAAATTTTTGAACTCCTGTTATGTTCCCTATTCCTTTTAAATACTTAACTGTCCAACAAAGAGACACATACATTGCAAACAATCTCAAAATCAGTGTTTAGCAAAACTAGAAATAAAACTAACACCCTTAACCACAGGGCCCATGGCAATGAGTTAAGAGCAGAAAGTGGAGATCAACTGCAATGAACTGCAGGAGTGCTGCAGCCTTGAGTGACCTCCCTGTGGCTTTGATGCTAACGAGCATGCCCTTCCTTCTGGAACTTTCTATCCTCTTGGTTTTATTTATCTTCACTCTTAGCTCTTTGAGCCTTCCTGTAAGTGCCATTTTATGATTTTGTTAACCCTCTACATGTTTTCTAGGGGCTGGGATTTAGCTCAGCTGGTAGAGAGCTGCACTGACGTCTCTGAGGTCCCAAATTCAATGCCCAGCACCACAAAAATGGGAGAAGGACCTGGCAACCCACTCCCAAGGCAATCCTGAAACAGTCGGCCATTGAAAATCCTACGAGGGTCTCTATGAGTCAGATACCGACTTGAGGGCACGTAACAACAACAACAACAACCACATGTTTTCAGACTTTTGAGTATTTACTCATGACATTCATTTCTTTCTGTCTCTCTTCAATTTATCTTCCAAGATTTGGCTCAAATACCACTTCTTTTTAGAGTTTTCCTGACCATCCAGGTAGGGATTGTTTGTTTTTTATTTCTGTTTTAAAATATATTTACATTTTCAAATAGATATTGCATTCACATGGTTTAAAACCCAAAAATAGAACCATGCACACAGTAAAGTCTCTTTTGAACTTTTTAAAAAAGTTTTGCCCAGTCTCCCTGCCCATCAATGAATTTTTCTGTTTTCAAAAATACTGACACAAAACTAAGCAAAGACAAGCATATTTTTCCTATGATTTTTGCCCAAATGATATGGTATTATTCAGTGAGTTTTACACATTGCTGTTTTTCACTTAATTATGCATTTTGGAGGTAGGTATTTTCATGTGAGTGCATAGAACATGACCTAACCTAATTCTCTCATAGCTATATAGTATTTTACTGCAAGATTATACTATGCTGTATTTAATCACTCTCCTATTAAGAGAATTTAAATGATTTCCAAGTTTTCCTATTTTGAGCAATGATGGAATGAATACTCCTATACAATGTCATTTTGTAAATAATGTACCAGTACATCTACAAAATAAATTGGAATTTTTCTATCAGAGTACGAAATTTTGATAAATTTTAAATTTGATAAATCTTTAGCTGTCTTTCACATGTGTTGTGCCAATTCATAGTTTTGTCTTTTGTCTTTTTTCATTTCTTTTCTTTCTCTCTCTCTCTCTTTTTTTTTTTTTTGTTTTGTTTTGTTTTGTTTTTGTTCTATATCACTTAGGGGTTGCACCCAGAGCCTTGCAGCATATACTTTGCAAATATTCTACCACTGGGCTGCACACCCAGCCAATTTTTTCATTTTGAGTAAATGTCTCATTAAGTTACTTATGCTACCTCTGGTCTTGAACTTGCAATCCTCCTGCCTTCACCTACCAAGTCACTGGGATTACAGAGGTGACCACTGTGCCTGGCATCAATTCAAACTTTTTCAAATGATATTATTCCAGACTCAACCTGTCTATTCTCTACTCAAAAGTCGATATTCAGCAGAGGAAAGTTGGTAGGGAAAAATAACTTTTATTCAAGGACCAAGATCCAAAAAAAAATCAAGGCAGGGAATATAGGTAGGTGACAGGTAAAAGAGCTGTTATCGGAAAGGAAAGATGAAGTAGGTTAATTGGCAGGAAGGCTGCATGCTATGTGGTCTTCAGCATCCAGGGCAGATGTTTCTTCTCCCTCTCTGGCAATCAGTCTTGGCTCCTGGAGTAGCTCTTGTAATTCTTTAGACAAGCACATTAATTTCTGCAAGTTAAACCTCACAGCAAGTTAAGAGCTTTGAACCAGTCAATGTAGAGGACTAGAACAAAGACAGGCAGTACAGATTCAGATGCTACATGGCCTTCATGGTCACAAGGTGTTCAGGATTTTGCTAACCTAAAGAAAATATTACCTAGCAGTTAGCAATTCTATGTTGTTGTTGTTGTTGTTGTTGTTGTTGTTGTTGTTGTTGTTGTTGTTATATTGAGACAGTCTCTCTATGTAGCCCAGGCTGGCCTTGAACTTGCAATTCTCCTTCCTCCACCTCAGCAATGCTGGGATTAACAGACAACATTTCATAACTGGATGCTCAGGTTCTTAGCCAACCTCTTCAGTTCTCATTCCAAATGAAAACTGAGTGTCTGTGTAGGTGCCATTGAGTAGAAATCGACTCAGCAACCCTGTGTACAATAGACAAAACACTCCCCGACACTGTGCCATGCCCAGCACTATGTGAGTGTTTCTCTGCTATTCATGGGGTTTTCAATGGCTGATTGTTTCAGGATTGCTTTGGGAGTGGACTCCCATGTCCTTCTCCACTTTTGTGGTGCTGGGGATCAAACCCAGGGTCTCAAGGAGTACAGAGCAGCACTCTACCAACTGAGCTAAACCTAGCCCCTTAATGAAAATTAGGAAACAGAAAATGGTGAAGGAAAAATGGATTCATTTACAGTTTGGCCAAACTGGAAAGAAAACAGTTTTAAAATTCTCTTTGTCTTCCCCAGCACAGTGCCCCTATAAAGATGGGAAAGATTAAAAAAAAAAAAAGCTGAAGCAAAAGCCAGGAAGCATGTAGTTTCAGCTATGAGTGAGGTGGTCTTGAACTGTTACAGTCTTTCTGAGAAGAAGAATCCCTGCTGGCACCAGCTCTTCAGCAGCATGGGGTTTACTCCAGACCCCCACGGTCTGTTTTTACAGTAAGGCAGCTTTATACCACCCCAGTCCTCTGCCTCAACCTATAGGAAACTCCTTCTCTCTCTCCAGGCATAGATAGGGCAGATGAGGGAGGGCAAAGTTCAAGGTCATCATCATGTCCTGCAGATCCAGGGAACACTGTTACAATCATAATCATTTAGATGCAGCTTCTTTTGAGAACTTAGAATGCTGGACAAAGGGACAGGAAGTCAAAGGACACCTCACACAGGGGTGCTGACTGTCACAGTATATAAAGTGTCTATTTCTCCCATATTCTGGTTAACACAGTGTTATCCAACATAGATATCTTTGTTAATCTTCATTGGCAAGAGTTGTTTAGTATAATTTTCTTTGTCATTTATATTCGTATGATTGAATTTGAGCACCTTTTCATATTTTAAAGAGTTGTATCTCCTTTTAGGGCTGGGAACTAGCTCAGCTGGTAGAGCGCTGCGCTGCAGTCTCTGAGGTCCCGAGTTCAATTCCCAGCACCACAAAAATGGGAGAAGGACATGGCAATCCATCCCAAGGCAATCCCAAAACAGTCAGCCATTGAAATCCCTATGAGAGTCGCTATGAGTCGGATACCGACTCGATGGCACCTAACAACAACATAACAACAACATCTCCTTTTAAGGACTGGGATTTAGCTCAGTTGGTAGAGCACCACTCTGCAGTCTCTGAGGTACCAGGTTCGATTCCAAGCACCACAGGGAGAAGGACATGGCAATCCACTTCCGAAACAATCAGCCATTGAAAACACCATGAAGGTCACTAAGAGTTGGACATGATGTGATGGCACCTAACATCAACAACAATCTCCTTTAAAAATGAATTATCTGTTTCTATCATTTTCACATTTTCCTATCTGGTAGTTAGTCTCATTCATTTATGACCAGGAAAAGCACCTTTCACAAAGTTACAGTTTGTTGTGCAGATTTAAGATAAACTTTCTCCAGTTAGTCTCCTTTCTTTGCAGAGGTTTCAGAGAGGGAGACACCTTTACAAATGGAGATTTTTCTTTATATATCAGTTTCTCTTACAAGTGAACCTTTCAGAGCTTCCCCTATGGCTTTACTTTCTCAAAATATGTGCTTCGAAATGCAGCAATGCCTGGCACTTGATCCCAGGCCATCCAGGAAGGCTGATCAACCACTGACCAGCTTGAGTGACGAGCATTTGTTTACCATAAGAAATAATGTAAATGCATTTATTGCTCCCAGCACCACACTGAATAGCTAATTCAGACACAAATATGCTAATCACAGATGTAGCAACAAGTTCTTTTTAAAATTTAATTATTGTTTTTATGCTTTGCCTCTTTCCTTCTCTGCTACTGCTAGAAAGTTTCTTGGGTGTCATGAAGACCATATGGTTTATGTCCACATAACATGTAAAAACCCAGGAGATCATGGACACAGCACAGGACATATCTGTACTGCTTGAAATCAATGCACAAAGTGACCTTCACCCCTTGATTTCGCCCAGAAGCATCAAGCGTAAGTGTTCTCAGGTAGTAAGACAGCCATTAGTGGGCAATATTGAGGAAAAGGGGGTTGAAGACTTCTGCCATTCAGCCATGATGGATGAAGCCATGTGCCCAGCAAATCTCAAAGGACATCGGATTCAGCTATGCACCCAGCAAGTTTGCAAACACACGCTGTGCCTCTCACTTCTCTTGGGTCCACCATCTTCTCTCTATTCCAGGCACTTTTCCTCCTAGAAGTTTAACTCTCCTGTCCTCTCTGGCTGTGTCTTCCTCCTGGGGAAGAGAAATATCTTTATGCCAATTCACCCAGAGGGTCCAGGTTTTTACAAGTTCCTTTCTTGTTGTTGTTGTTGTTAGGTACTGTCGAGTTGGTGTCCATAGCAACTCTATGTACAACAGGCAAAACACTATTATCAGTTCTTCTCTGCTATTCATAGGTTTTTCAATGGCGGATTGATTTTTGGGAGTGGGTTGTCAGGTCCTTCTTCAAAGCCTACAACACCTGGTGTTTGTTGCCAGGTAGTCTCCTATCCAAGTACTAACCAGGTTGGACCCTGCTTAGCTTCTGAGATCTGATGGGATCGGATGCCACAGGGCTACAACTTTAGGCAAGTTCCTTTCTATGTTTACTTAAATATCCCCTGGTGACTCAGTTTGCCCTATAATTATTCCTGAAAGAGATACTATCCTTAATAACTCCACGTCTGTCAGCTTGCCATGCTGTGGGGGCTTGCATGTATGCCACCAGTATTTCAGATACCAGCAGGGTCACCTATGCTGGACAAGTTTCAGTTGAGCTTCCAGACTAAGACAAATTAGGGAAAAGGACCTATCACACTACTTCTGGAACAATTAGTCATTGAAAATACTATGAATAACAAAGAAGCACTGTCAAATAGAGTAATGGAGAACGAGCTCTCCAGGCTGGAAGGCATTCAAGAGACGACTGGGGTCTTCCCAGTTCTTGCTTTCGCAAAATAGAGTCACCCTTCATTGGGACCTCCATTTGCTGATGTGGTGTGACTCAAGTGAGAAGAAACACAGTGACTGCAACAGGTTCAAACATAAAAACTTTGTGTGCATGACACAGTGTTGGTTAGTAGTTTGTCCCATTGTACATAAGGTCGCTTTGAGTCAGATCTGACTGGACAGCATTTAACATACTGTCTACTATAACTTGTGTCATGTATTGTTGGGATTTTTAAAATGCAGCCCATAACTAGGGTCCCTCATACTAGCCTGAGGGACTGAGCTTTCGCTGACCCCAGGGCCACATTCCACTCACTCACTCCTACCCCTCCCATCAAGTGAGCAAAGATGGCCCCTGACCAGCCTGGCCAGCTTCAACTACCTCAATTTTAATTGGCTACCCCTAGCATCTCAGTTAAATAACTGCCCTTACCTGGCAGGTATGACAGGTACCTGCTGTAACTGTCAGGAATGTGCCCTGATTGGCTAACGCCTGTACATGCTCCCCACCGGGACCCTATATAAGCAGGGCTCCAGACCTCCTTCACCCCACCACCATTCTCCGTCCTTCACCTGCTGTCCGGACCCCATCACCTCGATCCAGCACTCCCCAATCCAGAGAAAGATCTCCAAGCAAGCCTACACGTCAAGAACAGGGGCCCCAAAGTGCCAAAGGCAACAACTAAGCCACGAAAAGCCTCCCAATTCCTCCCATCTTTGGGAAGGAAGGAGGCAGAGAAGGTGAGCTGTGAGAGTCAAGACCACCAGACCTCCAGCCCAGCGGAACACCAATTGCTTATAGCTGTGCCTTTTAGGCTGAGCTAGCCTTGAGCACTTGACAGGGACTGCTTGCTGGTTGCACCCCACTTGGGGAGCAACCCAATAAACTTTCCCTCTCCTGTTTCCCACGGGTCTTCTGAAGTCCTTCTTTGGCGCCTCCGGGCACTACACCAACCTGAGCCAGTGGGTCCCCGATACCCACTTGGTGTCAGGGCAAGGCTCTGACCTCTGCCAGGCCTGAGCCAAACCCTGACAATGTATAAATTCATTTATATGCTGAATACAAGGATCAAAATTTTGCTGCCAGATTCTAGGACCTGTACTCTATACCCAACTTCCTGCACTCCCTGTGTCCCCCTGGTAACATCTTGTATCTCATACATGTTCTACAAGAGTGAATGAGTGCTAAGCAAGTGGTAGGGCACCAAATCCTAATTCTCTCAAAAATGTTGGTCAAGACCCAAAATGTTTGTTCAAGCATGATTCAGTTTGAGCTCCAAAGTGCCTCTGTAATAAATGTATAGTACTACAGAGGCGTACTTAAAGTAATATAGTGTGGTCTCCTACAGTCATATTTTGGGGTGATGTAAGTTCCATCGCTACCTATGAGCTACTAATTTATTGTAGAACTCATCATATTATGTCATAATTATTTCTGAATTTGCTATTGTATTTGAGGGTCTCAAGAACAGATGTCATACCTTATTCAGTTTCTCTTGCCTTGTGTACACTGGCACAATACCAGGTACTTAAGCATCAATAATAAAAAATCTTTGGATCATTAATGTTTATATATTATTATTATGTGCTTAAATTGGTGTTACACTGGAATGATTATGTTGGTGTTAACTATACCTAATACAGTTTATAGCATGGTTTTGTTATGGTCCTACTGCTTGATTGGTGATTGGCAATTAACCCAATGTGTACAGTTTGTGCATGCTGAGTGCTTTCAGCTAAAAAAGAACCAAGATCACCCTGACTTGTTTCTGCCTTCCTGTCTTTCACAGTCCTCTCTTCCTCAAAGCACAAAGTAATACTTTCTTAAAATTTCCCTTATTTTGCTAAATGCCAAGGGCCTCCTCCCCTCAAAGTCCCATAACTTGTCACTATCTCCCGATAGAAATCCTAAGCTTCTATTCTCTTTTCTTAGTTTCAGAAGTTACCAGACATTCACAGAGAGCACAGAGAGGCAAGTCCAAAGCACAGGTTTGGGAATCTGGCAGCAAAACCTCAGTTCTTAAACCTGGCATATAAAAGAATTTATGCCAGAAACAGAAATTACAATAAAGAGTACAGAACAGGTTTCTTAACAGTACACATTTAATAAATAATTCCTGTGAAAACTGAGGCATCTAGAGAAGCTTAGGTAAATCTGGAAAGGAAATGGAAAAACCTGCATTCCCTGGATGAATTGGCAAGAGGAGGTTTCTATTTCCCAGGAAGTGGGCTGGGATTTAGCTCATTTGGTAGAGCAGTGCTCTGCAGTCTCTGAGGTATCAGTTTCAATCCCCAGCACCGAAAAAAATGGGAGAAGGACGTGGCAATCCACTCTAGAGGCAATCCCAAAACAAGCCATTGGAATCTCTATGAGTGTTGCTATCAGTCAGACAGGACTCCATAGCACCTAACAACAACAACATTTCCCAGGGAAAGGTAAAGTAAGAAAGAACAGAGTTAGGCAGGCTTCTACAGGGAAAAGTACCTTTGACAGACAAGATGATAGCCATGAGAGAAAGGAAAGGTGTACACGTGGTTCCTGGAGAGAGAAGAAAAGAGCAAAGGGCAAAGAGCAAAGAGGAAAGAAAAGAAGGAAAATGAGAGAGTGGGCACATGTTTCTCTTAGTTTTATCCAAACTAGGGCACACCCAATGTAATATCAGCCATGGGCACCTCGGTCTGGGTGCCTAGTGTGATGTGGGCTGAGGGTTATTGCTTTGTAAATGGATAAACCATGTGACCCATTTGAAAAATGTCCTTCCAATATCCTTGGAGACTTCATTGATCATGGGAGAAAGGGAGGAGCCATCTTGAATCACCTTTTCCTCCTTATCCCCGGCTATTTGCTAAGCTAAACTGCCTATTGCAGACACTATATAAACTTCAACCACCTGGCTTTTCTTTGAGTCTAATAGTTGTCAGACTCTCATGCATATGCACAGAATAAATTTGTATGCCTTTTCCCTAGTTTATCTCTCTGCTGTCCATTTGCTGGAGAGACTGGACTTATTGAAATTTCAGAGAGTATAGGGAAGGTTTGAGCTTTCCTATGGCTCTTTTCCCTCCTTCTACAATATTTAACAGAACAATAACAACAGAAGAGTGTGTGCATCATCATGCGTATTGGGCGGAGGTACAAGAGAAAAGCTCATGTAACCATTCAAAGGTTGAAGTTTCTTTTTAGTCTACAAAAGAAATAAATGCAAGAGTCAAGCCCTGTAAAATATAACTGAAGATTTTGTGCCAAGATCCCAAGTATCTGAAAGCTGTTTAGAAGTAAAAGCTTTGAAATAAATCAATGAAAAATTCAAGGAAATCAGACACCTGCCCTTCAACAAATCCAACAGCAGTCAGTACTACTTTTATGTTTTCTTCATTTTCCTTCTCATATGTTGTACATGCAAAATTTAGGACATCTGTTAGTAGGAAAAAAGTAAAAATTTACTTTCCTAGAACGATAGATTATTCTCATGTTATTTCTTCTCAAGTGTTTCTGGTTTTGAATGAAAACACAGGAATCTTCAGCCTGCCTTTAAAGCAAACGTCAGTATATACCTGGCCAAGTAGGGTTACAAGGAAGGCGGGGCATTCCACATTACATATACTTCTATAATTTTCAATTTTCCCTGTGGCCCAGACCTTGATGAGAAGCCAAGATGGCCTCTTGCTTTGTTTGGTTTTGAGGTCTCTATGTGGTCATGCAATTGCATGAGAGCAATTTGGCATGACTCACCTTCCTACCTTTTTATTCTTTTTCTTTCTTTCCTTCTTTTACTTTTATTTATTTATTTTTTTGTTACTGATGATTACACAAAAAGTAAACATTTTTCCTACAGTGCTCAATAGCAGTCAAATATGCCAGGGCAAGAAAATAAAATAAAACATATGGAAGGAAACTAAGAACTCTTGTCAAAATTATTCCACTGTGAAATTAGTTACATTCCACAAGAAAATATAATCATGCCAGAGGTTTCTTTCTTCAGTGACTCTCACATAAACTGCAGCAGGGAAAAAAAAAATCTGGTGTTCAGCTTCATAAGCTGTTAGTGCCATTGGCTACCTAAGCCCATTCATATTTGATTATTTTCAGTCCACTGCAATTTCTATACAGCCCTGGTGGATATTTCCTTGGTTCATTGACTAAAACATTCACATCAGTCTGTGATTGTGTTGCTGTTGTCCCTGATATAATTAACACAGCAATGGATTTTTAAAAATACTACTCAAAATAACTGGTGTAGAATTCACTTCCAAATAGAATACATATAAAAAAGATTATCTAACAGAGAGCTGCCAAATGTACTGTAAACTGGAAGAGTTTCAACATCTCTTAAACACTTGGCTGGAAGCTAACTGAACCACATCTCTGCTGTCAGCAGAGCATGAAACTCTGAGATTTGTTTCAGTTTCCATCAAATCTCTGCCAGTTAAAACTCAAGACTTCCACAGGTTAAATACATATTTCCAATTTTAATGTGATTGTCTACTTTCTTTTGGGTAGACAGTATGTTTCCCTCTCAAAGATGCTTGAGCCCTCTATGAACATGGCATTCTGAAAAGCCCTGTGGTCAAGGAAACTTTCCCAACTCACTGCCATTCTTCCTTCCACCCAGCCTTTCTCATGTGTCCAGAGATGTGAATGGCTATATGTAAAGAAACTCTAGTAGACTCCATACTTTTTGCTATAACAATACATTATGGAAAGCACATACTTACACACACACACACACACACACACACACACACACACACACAATAACTACACAGAGAGAGAGCTGAATGTAAACAATCAATCCTTCTCAGAATCCTCTACCAAATACTCATTTCTTATCAGATCAAACACAGTTGTCTTAGTCTGTCAAAGACCTCTATAATGCATCTAGATTATCTTTCCAGGCTGTTGTACCAATTTCCTAAGTGTATCTCATATTCCTAGTAAACCAAATGGCTCACAATTCCTGGGTTACCTGGTACTTGCCTATGGTGTGGCTCTACCCCCTGGATAAGCACAGAATTGGGGCCTAGACTCAACTAGCCTGGAATATGGGGTGTTAGATGCATGACTCCAGGGGAAGGAAGGCAGGAGAGTTAAATAAAGGAGAGATGTACCTTATAATCTCATCAATGAGCAGCAAATGTGGAATTAAGGGAGTGATCTGCATCACAGAATCTCACAGAGAAAGAAAAATGACACAAACCACCCAAAAGTATCATCTTTAAATGCATGCTGCAGAAATAAGACAGGAGGTACTTCACAGTGGAGGGTAGGAGATGTGTTCTAAAGCTCAGTAAATGAAGGGAGAAATTGATAAGACTTCTCCAGTGGTGACTACCTCTCTGGCACCTGGGGACAAAGGGTCAAGGATGTAAAAGCAGCTGAATGCCTCCTGGGTCCTCATAATCATGGCATTCTTTGTACATGGAATAACTTCCTCTTCTGGGTGAAACCATATCAGTTCCTCTAGACCCATCTCATCTATCACTTCTTCATGAAACCTTCATCTACATGTTCAAAAGAGACCATGTTACTCTCTTGACACAATCAGGTATTGCTGTTACTTAATGGCCTTCCTCCCTAGATTCTGCATGACAGTTTGGTTTATTTGTCTCATGCCTTTGCTATATTATATGCAATATAAATGATGGATTTATTCTTCCTTATCACTCTAGCAAGTACAGACTGTGACACATAACTGCTACTCAATAAATGTGGCTACTATTATTTTAACTGGCCTGCAGCTATGCCACTGTGGCCTCCAATCCCTTCAGATCTCAGAAGCTAAGCAGAGTTGGACCTGGTTAGTACTTGGATGGGAGACCACCTGGGAACACCAGGTGCTGTAGGCTTGGGAGAAGGACCTGGCAACCCACTCCCAAAAAACAATCAGCCACTGAAAACCCTATGAACAGCAGAGAAGCACTGACAAAGTGTTTCCCCTGTTGTACAGAGGGTCGCTATGAGTTGGATACTGACTGGATGGCACCTAAAAACAACAACATGGAATAAAATAGGGGTATCAGGGTCCTAATATATCTCTGGACACTCTCTCAGCTGGCCAGGGTTGTTGGCATTCCACGCATATGTTTCAAAGAGATAACTAGATTTGTTCAGCTTATATTGAATATTCACTTCCAATTCAGCATGGATGTAGACAATCTATCTGATAATTTGTCATAAAAGCATCCTTTACCCTAATCTCAAGACATACGAGGGATATTACCAGAGACATACAGAAATCTATAGTTTAATGGTCTTTTCACTTGTTCTTAGCACAACCAGTAGACCATCTCATCCCACCTAAAAGTCTGATTCTGAGATTAATTTTTGGTTAAAAGTTTGCTTCCATACTTAAATAATTCTTTCTCACTATTTTTTCCTTATGTTCAATATATCATTTTGGAAATATACTCTAGAAATATATGTCATCTAAAATCATAGAATCTACAGCCATAACACCCTGGCATCCTATCCAACCTGATCTTGGAAGTTAAACAGGGTCAGCCTGGTTAGTCCTTGGAGGAGAGACTGCCTGGGAATACCAGGTGCTACAGGTTAGGAAGAAGGCCCTGGCAATCCACTCCAAAAACAATTCACCATTGAAAACCCTACAAATAGCAGAGAAGCACTGACAATATTGCTGGGTGTGATACAGTGTTGAGGAGTGTTTCATTCAGTGGTATATAGGGTCGCTTTGAGTTGGACTCAACTCAATGGCACCTAACAACAACAAAATTATAGAAGGATGCACAGGGGAAAATCTTCGGTATCAGGACTAAAATAACTCTTGAATATTCTCTGTATTAGCTACTAGAAAAATTGAGGTTAAGATTTAGTCAAATCTATTGGACATTATAAAATGCATTTTATGATTCAGTATTATCCGTGAGCTGGGATTTAGCTCAGTTGGTAGAGCACTGCACTGCAGTCTCTGAGGTCCCAAATTCAATTCCCAGCACCACAAAAATGGGAGAAGGACCTGGCAATCCACTTCCAAGGCAATCCCGAAACAGTCTGCCATTGAAAGCCCTATGAGGGTCGCTATGAGTCGAATCTCGACTCGACAGCACCTAACAACAACATTATCCATGAATTTATGTTATTTTTCCTATTTATTTTCTCTTTCTTCAGTTTCTTACTTAAAAACTTGGTATCATACAAGCCCCTTTAAATATTTTTAACAATGCCAAGTATAAATAAGCTCCTAAAATTAAAGGGATTTACTTTTATATTTCAATATGCTAAAGTCACTTGTCATTATAATATTTGATTTTGTCTTCTCAAGTTGTCCTTTGAAATATTCTGTTTGGTTCTTTAACTTCATCATGTCTTCCTTTTACTATAGCTGCTTGATGTTCAAGACCAAGTTTCAGGGTCTCTTTTGACATGCAATTTGGTCTTTTTTCCCCTATCTTTTTAATAATCTTTTGCTTTCCTCATAAATCATGTCCGATGTCATGCCACAACTTGTCTAGTCTTCAATCATTAGTGTTTAACACATCAAATCTATTCTTAAGCTGGTCCCTGAACTCAAGTGAGATGTACTCAAGGTGTGCCTCACTCATGTTGTAGTACTTTCAGTTGCATCATATCCTTATAAAAGCTGGACATTGAGTAAGGGAAGCGAAAGAAGAATTGATGCTTTTGAATTATGGTGCTAGAGACGAAAATTGAATATAGCATGGACTACCAAAAGAACCAAAAGATCCATCCTAGAGGAAATGCACCCAGAGTGATCCTTGGAAGCAAGGATGGCCAGATTGCATCTGATGTATTTTGGACATGTAGTCAGGAGGGAACAATCCCTGGAGAAGGACATCATGTTTGGAAGAGTGGTGAGTTAACAACAACAACAAAAAAGCAAGACCCTCAACTAGGTGGACTGACACAGTGACTACAACAATGAGCTTAAACATGAGAAAAATCATGCACCTGGCACAGTATTGGGGAGTGTTTCCTTCTGTTGGACATAGGGTTGCTATGAGTTGGACTCAACTTGATGGTACCTAACAACAACAACAACAACAAACAACAAGCAACAATCCTAAAGTCAAATATGCTACACGGCAGTATAATATTATTCAGAAATAAAGAAATGGCAATTTTTCATACATTTTCTTAAAACTACAATATTTCAAAACAAGCTAGAGGATTCAAGAAAAATCTATCAACCCTTTTTATTTTTTTCTAACTCTATCAAGCCATTCATTCACTTTTGTCTTCTACTTGAGTCTCTAAAGGGTAAGTCAAATAAAATTCTCACCTGGGCACCTGCTTCGCTTTTTCAATTCTATCATAAAGTATAAAATTGCAAAATACCTTTTAATATTTACAGAACTGAATAGAGTATAAAAATGCAGAGTGGTCCTATTTATTAAGAGCAATGCTTTCCAAGGCCACAGGAATGCATTAAGAAAATAAACCATAAATGTGATACATTGTTGACTATTCAACATTCAAAAGATTCTCCTTGGTGACTAGACTTTAAAAATATATAGCTCATTTACTAAAATAAAATGAAAATTTAGAATTTGAAGCTGATTGATGGCAAAATCATTGTGAAGGTCATGGAATGTTGTCCTTATGTTTCTTTTTGTTTCCATGGCTTTCATATTCTTAGTGTTATTATGAGCTGTATACAGATAGATACATATGCATACAATTTCTTGCTTTTAGTTATATATTTCATTTCTAATTAGGATGCAACCGAAATTAATATATTAACCAAAAACAAGTATTGAAAAGCTTATGCTAATTGTGAAGTTTCACAAGAAGCTTATCTTCTTATTGTTTGTAGACTTCTCCATGAGTTTTTTTATGAACTGGCTATTTAAATATGTGGAAGTGAGCAAATGCTCCCACTGACTCAGACAAAGGCACTTGCTGTGTGGGCAGAGAACGTCGAAGCAATTTGTGAAGGGAGGAACATGCCACCTAAATTAATGTGCTAGATTCATCTCATAAGTCATGGTACCATTCTGCTCTGCCACCCTGCTGGAAAGAGTAAAGGTCAATCGTACACTCATTTAGAACATACAGGGGCTATTTATCCATGATGGTGCTCATATCCCTTCCTGTAGTCAAAATACAATAAGACTCAGGAGAAAAACTTCATTAAGAAACAAGTTACTCAAGACAATAAATCTGCCATTGAACTTGAATAAATCCTTCAAAATCCAGCTTGCTCTCCTCTGTTGGTGACTGCTATGAAAGAGCCTCATATACAGAGCGTGCCATCACCTGTAGACTCGGATTGCAGCACTGGCAAGTCGGCTTCTCACTCCAGCACAATATTTGCTCTCACAGGTGTTCATTGAAGTCCTTATTTTTTCCAAGTTCCTTTAAAAAGGTGCATGACATTTCTCTGCTCAGTTAGACTGAAGGCAGAGGGATAAGGAGACACTGACAGGATCAAAAACAAATCTCAAGTGGTCAACTTCCCATTTTTGGTTTCCATTTTGTTAAAGAAAATAACACAACATGTACCTACTTTAGCCCTGTGGAGCTGTTTCTGAATATTTAAATTAACCATTGAAACTTAGGGGAATTCATTATGACTGGTCATAAAAAGAAAAAATTTGAAAAAAATAGAAAAAAATGGAAAAAAAATGAACAGGTGGTTTCTTCCCATCGCAAGTACCCAATTTTTAAGGGCAGAAATATTTTCAGTACTATTTTGTGCCTAAAGTTGCATAAAAAGTTGTGTTTCAATTTTCCTGCGTGGGAAATCAGCTCATTCAGTGCATCCATATGGAAAAGTTAAAAATATTAGTGGACCATGCCAATGTTTCTTTGCCACTATTTGGGGTTTTAATTTTTGTATTTGAGCTCATTTCAATGGCTAAATATTAAGTATAATCATGTACCACATAAAAATATTTTGGTGACTGAGGGACTACAAATATCACAGCTGCCCCATAAGGTTAAAATGGAGCTAAAAAATTCCTAGCACCTAGTGACACTGTTCCCTATGTGTCTGTCAGCTTGTCATGGTGTGGGGGCTTGTGTGTTGCTGTGATGCTGAGAGCTATGCCACCGGTATTTCAGATACCATCAGGGCCACCTATGGTAGACAGGTTTCAGCTGAGCTTCCAGACTAAGACAGACTAGGGAGAAGGACCTGGCAGCCCACTCTCGAAACAATTAGCCATTGAAAACCCTAGGAAATGCAGAGACACACTGTCAGATAAGGGTGCTAGGAAAATGAGCCCCCTCATACTGGAAGTCACTCAAAAGATGACTAGGACGGAGTTGCCTCCTCAACGTAGAGTTGACCATAATGATGAGAATTGAGTTAAGCCCCTGGGACCTCCAGTTGCTGATATGGCATGATTCAAAATGAGAAGAAATATAGTGACTGCAACAACGGGCTTAAACATAAAAGATCATGTGCATGGCACAGTGTCAGGTAGTTTCATTTATCTGTTTATCACCCTGAGTCAGACCCAACTTGAGGGCACCTGAGAACAAGAGTGACACTGTCACTGTTATAACATCATATCATAGCAAATTACTCACATTTGTGGTAATGCTGGCACAAAGAGAACTACTTCACTGATAGCTAGATAAACATATAGCACATAAAATTATGGACAGCACATAATACTTGATCATGACAATATGTATTCACTGGCATATTGTTTATTATTATTTTAGAGTGTATGCCTACTTATTTAAAAAATTAACTATAAGACAGCCTCTGGCAGATCTTCCAGGAGAGATCCATAAGAAAGCAGTGTCATCATAGGAAGTGACAGTTCCATGGGTCTTAATGCTGTGAAAACCCTCCACTAAGACAAGATATGGAAGTGGACAACATTGATGTTGATGATCCTGACCCCATGTAGGGATGGGAAAAAGACTTGGCAATCAACCCCCAAAGCAATCCTGAAACAATCAGCCATTGAAAACTCTATGAGAGTGGCTATGAGTCGCGCCCAATTCGACAGCACCTAACAACAACAAAATTGCATACTGTGTCTTAATTTTACATGAAATTTTTAAAAGTACAAAAATTTAAAGGTTTAAAAATAGAACAAAGGCTTACAGAATAAGGAAAGAAAGAAAATGTCTTGTACAGTTGTATGATTTTCTAAACTGTTACTCCAACAGGGTCAAAAGGTTTTTTTTTTTTAAGTTTAAAAAGTTTATCAAGTAATCTGTCACAATAATCTAAGGTTAATTTATGGCTGAAGAAAATAAATTCTTTATCAACATGTGTAGCCTAAGTGTATCATTTATAAAGTCAAGAGTTGCTCACAGGAACGTCCTAGGCCTTCCCCATTCCCTCCTCACTCACTCAGTGACTCACTCAGAGTAACTTCCCGTCTTACCAGCTCCACTTATGGTAAGTGTCCTAGGCAGTTGTGCCATTTTTTACCTTTTATATTGCATTTTCACTGTATCCTTTCTTTGTTTAGATATATGAAGATATGCAAATACCTCTGTGTTATAATTGCCTATAGTATTTAGTACAGTAACCTGCCATACTGGTTTATGTCTGTGTTAGCTTTCATTTATTATAATGAAATACCAGAGGTAATCAACTTATGAAAGGAAAAAGGAGATTTTGGCTCATGGTTTTGGATGTTCCAGCCCAAAGTCAGTTGGCCCTGTTCTTTGAGGCTGTAAAGTGGCATCACATCATGGCAAGAATGTAGGGGAAGTAATACTCTTCACCTGATGGTCAGAAAGCAAAAGAGAGTGAAGAAGGAGCTAAGGACTCACAGTCCCCTTTAAGTGCACACCAACAATGATCAGAGGATCTCCTAGTTGGTCTCACATGTAAACGTTCCTCCACCTCCCACTTCCACCACCCAAAGAATTAAACTTTTCACACCTTTGGGATATTCCAATATCCAAACTCTAGAAGCAGCTTAGGAGCAACAGACTGTTAGCCAGCTGTACAGTAGATTAAACCATCTAGGTTTGTATAAGTATACTCTGTGATGTTCATAGGACAAAATGACCTAAAACACCTTTCTCAGAATGTGTCCCCATTTCTAAGTAACATATGACTATATCTGTAGCTAGTTAGAATTGTTGAGAATTGTAGGAGCTGAGAAGATATAAGGAAAAGGCAAGAAACTAGAGAAAGACTCCCATTTGGTATGAGGGGATATGAACATCTGGGTTGCCCACATTGTAGTATTCCACAGAGATCTATTATATACTCACCGATGCTAAATGTACTAAAGCAAGGAGCTTTAGAGTGTCTATGGTTGAGCTCTCAACTGAAAACTGTTGAGTACAGTGGTCTTAGGCAATAGGTTGACCAACCATTGAGTCTCTAACTTTTTGCCTTCTGTCTCCTGTCTTCACTTTACTTTGAATTTCCCTGATATACTGAATAAATGTAGAATCACTGCAGACGTACATACCTATTCTTTTGTAGGCAGAACACAGGCAAGGGATTGAAGACTGCTTCCTAGTTAAAAAAAAAAAAACACTTCATTCTATGAATAAGAAAATAGAAGTAAACAAGAGAGAGAAGTAATTGTAGTCAGGTAAGGCTCTAGGAATTGTCTCCGAGATTTCCCACACATTTTTAAAAGTTACTCTATGTACATTCACAGACACTAAGTCTACTAAACTTTTGTTTTCAGATAAAATTTACTTCTCTAATAACCTTCTTTCAGATTTATCTTAAAAATTCTCATTGGATGCCAATTATACATGAAGGATTGTGATAGATTTTTTGTTTTGTTTTCAGTCCTAGTGGGGGCTGAATAGGGTATTGTGCATACTTTTGCAACTACTCTACCACTTACCTGCACCCCAGCCCCTTCTTTACTTTTTGTCTCAAAACAGAGTCTCACTAAGTTGTGCAGGCTGCCTCTAGCTTCAAATCTGTGATCCTCCTGCCTCTGCCTGCCAAGTTGCTGGAATTATAGGCACATGCCACCATGCCTAACTGATTTTTTATTTTCATTATTTAATATTAAAATAATAAAAGAATATGATTCATATTTTCAAGGAGTTCAGGGTCATTGTTAAATTCACCATGAAAGAAATATGCTTAAATAAAAGCTATCATACCTGGTGGCAGTTTATAAATGCAATAGAAGAGGCAAATATGTCTAAGGAAGTATGAAATGCATTCCAAGTTCTAGACCATAGTGAGCCTGTGCAACTTAGTAAAAACTTCTCTCAAAATTAAACATTAAAAAGGGGCTAAGGGTGGAGCTCACTGGTGAAGCACTAGGCTAGGATGCATGAGGTCAAGGGTTCAAGTCTCCACACTGAAAAGAAAAAAAGAGATAACATTGAAAAGGAGCCTTAAAATTTTGTGATTGCCCCACTTCTAAGTATGCACCCAAAGGAATTGAAATGGGTCAAAGAGACTTTTACATTCCCATGTTTATTATTCACAATGGCAAAGATATGAAGCAACCTGACTATCCACAGATGAATAAATAGAGAAAAAATACTCCCCACCAAGGTAATATTATTCAGCTTTAAAACAGAAGGAAATTGGGTTATTTCTGACAACATAGATGGACCTAGAGAACATTGTTGTTGTTGTTGTTGTTAGGTGCCGTCCAGTCGGTATCCGACTCATGGCGACCCTCTGTACAACAGGGGGAACACTATTGTCAGTACTTCTCTGCTTTTTGTAGGGTTTTCAATGGCAGATTGATTTTTGGGAGGGAGTTGCCAGGTCCTTCTCCCAATAGAGAACATTATGCAAAGTCAAAATAAGCCAAGCACAGAAACACAAATATTACTGTGGAATTATATCAATCTCATAGAAATAGAATGTGAGAAGGACAAGGCAATCTACTCTGGAAGCAATCCTGAAACAGCCATTGAAAACCCTATGAATAGCAAAGAAGCACTGACAATAGTGCCGGGCATGGCACAGTGTTGGAGAGTGTTTCGTTTTGCTGCACATAGGGTCGTTAGACGTCAGATCCAACTGGCCAGCAGCACCACCACCACCAACAACAATTACAACAACAGCAGGAAACAGAGAATAAAAAGGAAGCTACCACAATCTGAGATCTGGAGAGAAATAGGGGAAAGGAAAGATTCAATCAAAGGGGACAAAGTCTCAGACTGATGGGAGAAATTTTTGTGACCACAGTTAATAAGAATATATATTTAAAAATTGCTGAAAGCATAGATATTTTTCATTATTTATAAGTATTGGCTGGGCATAGAGTAGTAAGACTTTTGCTGTCTCCATTATGCAACTATTACATCACTTTTGCTTACACATTCATCAACTTATATACTTTGCAGCATCATATTTCCCATGTATTCATATAGTTTCATCATATATTTTGAGATAGCATAGATTTTTAAGCTGAGTGCTGTGGCACATGCCTATAACCCCATCCACTTGGGAGGTTGAGGCAGAAAGATCATAGGTTTGTGGCCAGAGGCAACCTGTATAACTTAGGAGATTCTGTCTCAAATATAATAATGAAGCCAGGCCCCATGGTGCAGGCCTGTAATCCCAGCAGCGGTAAATTTGACATGTGAGGGTGAGTGAATTGCTACCTTTGCCTCACCATCTGAGGGTACAGTAATGAAACTGGGGTTCTGATGTCCATCCCAGGTACTTTCAGCTGATACATGTTTCCATTCCACCAACTCTGAGCTGGCTGGCTAGAATCTTTGTCCCCAGGCACTCATCATCCCTGCCCTTCTTCCCTTTCTTTATGACAAATGACTTAGTTTCCATGTACATACTTTCTCATAGGTTTTTATTCCCCTGTTATTTTACCATCTTTTATTCTCTTCCAGGACCACTTGAAAGTTCAGTAAAATGGATGCTCTCAAGAGAGCAGAGATATCAGACCTGGGGCCCAACAAAATCGGTTTCTGGAAAGACATACATTGTATATTTTCTGTCATATACGGATATTAGATGTCAATACAAAGTCAACATTAAAATATATGTCACAAAAGTAGAAGGAGGAGATAAGGTTCTAAAGAGATGGGCGAGGCAGCAATGAGGGTAACAGGGAAAAGGACGGGAAATAGCACATGTTTTGCTGCTAGGGCAAAATCTGGATAAATGATATACAATCATATAGAGAGGGGGGAGAGAAATACACCCAAACAAGATGTGCAAGTGGGAGGGGACCTCTGGTGAGGAAGAAGGATATGGGAGGAGAAGGGGTCCGGAGAAGGTAGTGTGGGAGCTGAAATTGAGCAATGTACCATTATATGCTTGTATGGAAATGTCATAATGAAGCCCATAATGACGGAGGCTGATTTAGCTGCCAAGAATGTGCAGCAGGGGGAGTGCAGAGAAGACAGAAGAGCACTAGTGTTGCGGTGATTTTCCAAGAGAAGCAGAGGAAATCAGGAGAGCTCCAAGGTGGCAATCCGGGGCAGACATGTCCCTGGGTATTCAGCACACATTCATCACGCCTCCCTCGAAGCTCACTTGACTCACTTGCTTGCCAATCTCTGCACCGCAGGAGTGGCTGCCGTGGCACTTCCGTTAGTTATACTTTCATTTGTCCAAATGCATTTTCTCTTCCTCTCTTGGCATAAGAAATAGGAGAGTAGAATGGCCCTATCCTCCTGAAAATTGGACTTGCTCTTCAGTAACTTATTGAAAGGCTGACAATAATCCATTTCTATCAACCTCTTCCAACAAGTTAGAGACGGAACTGCCCACCATCCAGGAGAACAAAAGGCAATTTTCCTGTGATTTCAGATGTATGAAAAGAAAAATCTTATTGCAGCACTGGCAGTAAACTGCACAAACAATAAATTGTTTTGAAAATGAATCACACTCCCAAGTATAGGTATGATCATTAATCAATGACATCAACAACTTACTGCATTACCTATCATTAAAAAATAATTGTAAAAAATCAATGAACACCACTAAATTCCTATACCATCAGATGGTATTGAAATCTAGGCATTCCAGTATTATTGCTCCACTTGCAGAATTTAATTTCAAATTGTACAATTTTATGATATACATTGGGTCATAATGTGTTCTAGTTTTTTAAGATTTAATTTTTTACGTGAAAACATAACCTATAATTGCTATCATTTATTTCCTATATTCATGTATCTTTGAGAAAAAATACTTTATTTCACCACTTTTAACATTCTTTATTTTTTGGCCTACAGCAATAAATTTGAGGTGAATGATTAATTGACTTACTTTTATAAGTATTTTCAATAATAAAAGAGGATAGATAAAGATGGTTGAATGTGACATGAGGAAAAAGAATGGATAAATAAAATTACCTAAAATTTATGCCATTTTAAAGCACAGCCCCACATGTATGTTAGCTTACCACACTGTGGGGACTTGCATGTTGCTGTGAAAAGCTATGCTACCAGTATTGCAGATAACAGCCAGTCACTTGTGTGGACAGGTTTCAGCTGAGCTCCCAGACTAAGACAGACTAGGGAGAAGGGTCTAGCAGCCTACTCCCAAAACAATTAGCCATTGAAAACCTTATGAATAGCAGAGAAGTACTGTCAAATATAGTGCCAGAAAATGAGCCCCTCAAGGCTGGGAAGCATTTAAGAAATTACAGGGGAAGAGTTATCTCCTCAAAGTAGAATCAACTCCCCTGGGACTTCCATTTGCTGATGTGACATGACTCAAAATAAGAAGAAACAACTGTAAACATCCACTAATAATTGGAATGGGGAATGTATGTAGTATGAATCTAGGAAAATTAGAAGTCATCAAAAGGAAAATGGGGCACATAAACTTTGACATTCTAGGCATCAATGAGTTAAAATGGACTGGCATAAGTCATTTAGAATCAGATAATCATATGGTCTACTATGCTGAGAATGACAAAATAAAGAGAAATGTGGCTGCATTCATCATCAAAAAGAACATCTCAAGATCTTTCCTGAAGTACAATGCTGTCAGTGATCGAATAACATCCATACGCCTACATGGACGGCCAGTTAATATGACTATTATTCCAATATACACATCCACTTCTAAGGCTAAAAATTAAGATAGAGAAGACTTTTACCAACCTCTGCAATCAGAAATAGATCAAACATGTAGTCCAGATGTACTGATAATTAAAGGTGATTGGAATGCAAATTTAGAAACAAAGAAGACTCAGTGGTTGGAAAATACGGCCTTGATGACAAGTGACAGAAACGATGCTGGAGATCTCATGACAGAATTTTGTCAGACTAATGACCTTTTCATTGAAAATGCATTTCTTCGCCAACATATATGGTGACTATTCACATGAAATTGAACAGATGGAATATATAGGAATAAAAATGACTACATTTGTACAAAGTAATGATGGAAAAGTTCAATATCAATTGTTAGAACAAGACCAGGTGCTGATTGTGGGTCAGACAATCAACTACATATATGCACTCTTAAACTGAAATGGAAGAAAATTAGTACAAGCATATGAGAGATAAAGTATGACCTTGAGTATATACCACCTAAATTCAGAGATAACCTCAAGAAAAGGTTTGATACATTAGACACTAATGATGGAAGACCAGATGAATTGTGGCATGATATCAAAGACATCATTCATGAGGAAAGCAAAAGGTTATTAAAAAGACAGGAGAAAAGAAAAGCCCAAATTACATGTCAGAAGAGATTCTGAAAGTTTCCCTTGAATGTCCAGCTGCTAATGTAAAAGGAAGACATGATGAAGTTAAGGAACTAAACAGACGATTTTAAAGGGCAGCTTGAGAAGAAAAAATCAAATATAATGACATGTGCAAAGAGCTGGAGATATAAAACCTAAAAGGAAGAACATATTTTGTTTTTCTCCACCCTAAAGAATTAAAGAAAAAATTCAAGCCTCTAGTGGTAGTAGTGTTGGATTCTACATGGAAAATATTAAATGATGCAGTAAACATCAAAAGAAGATGGAATGAATACACAGAGTATTATATCAAAAAGAATTGGTGTATGACCAACCATTTCAAGAGGTTGCATATGATCAGGAACCAATGGGACTGAAGGGTGAAGTGGAAGCTTCCTTGAAGGAACTGATGAAACAGAAGGC
Organism: Pedetes capensis; assembly: GCA_007922755.1. Taxonomy (NCBI): domain Eukaryota; kingdom Metazoa; phylum Chordata; class Mammalia; order Rodentia; family Pedetidae; genus Pedetes; species Pedetes capensis. The sequence continues at coordinate 95,495 of VMDO01005350.1, forward strand.
TTCATGAATTGATGGAATACCAATAGAGATGTTTCAACAAATAGATGCAGCATTGGAGGTGCTAACTTGTTTGCACCAAGGAATTTGGAAAAGAGCTCCCTGGCCAACTGACTGGAAGAAGTTCATATTTGTGCCTATTCTCAAAAAAGGAGATCCAACAAAATGTGGAAATTGTTGAATGATACCATTAATGCAAACAAAATTTTGCTAAAGACCATTCAAAATAAACTGCAACAGCATACAGATAGGGAACTTCAAGAAAATCAAGCCAGGTTCAGAAAATGACATGAAACCAGGGACATCACTGCTGATATGTTGTTGTTGTTAGGTGCCATCAAGTCAGTATCCAACTCATAGTGATATAGGAGGGGCATTAGCTAAGTCAAAAAATAACAGAAACATGGTTATGTATGTTTTATTTATTGACTTGCAAAGGCATTTGACTGTGTGGAACATAAATTATGGATAATGTTGAGAAGAATGGGAAAACCAGAGCATTTAATTGTACTCATGAGGAATCTGTACATGGCCCAGGAGGCAATCGGTCAAACAGAACCAGGAAATACTGCCTGGTTTAAATTCAAGAAAGATGTGTGTCTGGGCTGTATCCTTTCACCTTCCCTCTTCAATCTTTGTGCTGATCAAATAATCCAAGAAGCTGGACTTTATGAAGAAGAACACAGCATAAGGATTGGAGGAACATCAATTAACAACCTGCCTTATGCAGATGACACAATTCTGCTTGCTGAAAGTGAAGAGGATTTGAAACATTTACTGATAAAAATCAAAGATCATAGCCTTCAGTATGGATTGTGACACAACATCAACAAAACAAAAATCCTTACAACTGGGTCAGTATGCAACTTCATGATAAATGGGGAAAAGATTGAGGCTGTCCAAGGTTTACTTTACTTAGTTCTACAATCAACACCTGTGGAAACAGCAGTCAAAAAATCAGAAGACTCATTGCATTGGTAAAAGTTATGGCAAAAGATCTCTTTAAAGTGTTGAAAAGTAAAAATGTCACACTGAAGACAGACAAAGGTGTGCCTGACTCATGCCATGGTATTTTCAGTGGCATCATATTCTTGTGAAAGCTAAACATTGAACAGGCGAGACAGGAGAAGAATTGATGCTCTTGAATAATAATGTTGAAGATGAATATTGACTATACCATGGACTGCCAAAAGAACCAACATATCTGTCCTAGAAGAAGTGCAACCAGAGTGCTCCGTGGAAGCAAGGATGGCTATACTTGCATCTTACGTATTTTGAAACATGTAGTCAGGAGAGACCTATCCCTGGAGAATGACACCATGTTTGGGAGAGTGGTGAGCCAATGAAAAAAGAAAGACCTTCACCTAGATAGATTGACAATATCTGCAACAATGGGCTTAAATATAAAAAAGATCATGTGACTGACACAGAATTGAAGAGTATTTCCTTCTGTTGTATGCAGGGCCACTATAAGTCAGATTCCACTCAAGGGCACCTAACAACAACAAATCAAAGAGATCTGACTGTTCTATTTTGCTGTTCTTCATATTGCTTAATTCAATATATGGATATAACATACTTCCAGAATTTCTGGGTAAAAATTAATGAATATTCTTATGTTGTTGTTGTAAGTGCTGTCATGTTGTAGGAGACTGAAAATTAAATATTGTCATCTATCTCTTACAGCATGGTCTCTAGGGAGCAAGAAGATGGCAAGCTATCCATCCTCTCAGGAGCAAACCTTGAAAAATAGATTTGCTAGGTGAGTGTCAATAAGACTGTTTGCAAGATCAAAGCATTGTAAGGTGTGAGACCTGTCTAGCAATATAATTTAAAATGTCTCTCAAGGAGGATCAAAATACTGCAAAAGAAACACTAAGAAGAATATTGGCTGATAGAATTCTACCTTATATCATGTTGTGTTACATAATAGTGTTTATATTGGGTAAATCACTTAAACTTAGTAGGTCTCCAATTTATCTAGAAAATGAAACAGTGTGAATCCAAAAATCTTCTATGTAGGTAAAGCTGGATTTTATTCATGAGACTATTATTTTTCAAATAGTAAACCAAGAAACATGAAGCATATAACAAATGCCTTTAAAATTGCCTTTTAAAATTGTTATTTGGTTATAATAATTGAAAGAAAATCATGGTGGAGATAGGGAACCTTATTTGACACCCTGACCAGGACCTTATCTTTTTCCACCATTTTCCCTTCCTTTTCATGTTGTTAGAACATGTGTGCATGTGGGGGAGGGGTGCTTGCATACCTGTGAGAGCATGCTCCCCTCTCAGCTCCCAGGCACACTTGGCCTCTTGGATTTCTTCACCAGACCCAATTTGTTTGCTTGCACCAATGCTTTCTTGAGTTTTTTTTTTAATTTCCCTTTATTAGTAAATGATTATGGGGTACAGAGTAATACAGCATTGTTTTTTTCCATTATGCATCCCTTACCTCACTTCTGGCAACACTTTCATCAACCCACAAGGTTTATGAAGCCTTATGGCTAATATGTAGTAAAATGCCAATTCATATTTATGTTATATTCCCCTATTTTTCCAATGTATTCATGAAGTTGTGCTGCTTACATTGAGATCCTACTTTCCCCATTCATCGCTCCATATTGACCCTCCTTCCCATCCCACCTTCCATAAACTTCACTTCCATTTGCTAGTTCCCTCCCTCCTTCTTTCTATTCTTTATATTACCACTTCTTTGCTAAGTTTAATTGTGAATGTTTTATATATCAATTTATGTATAGGAATTTTTCTTCCTTTAAATATGATTCAGCCCCCACATATGAATAAGAACGTAGGGTATTTCTCTTTTTGAGCTTCTGTCCATTCTCTAAAGATGATGTTCTCCAGTTAACCAGACTCATTACATGCACTGAAATAGAGGAGGTAATTAAAAAAAAACCCTCCCAACAAAGAAGAGCCCGGGCACTGACAGGTTCACAGCAAAATTCTATCAAACCTTCAAAGAAGAATTAATACCTATTCTCCTCAAAGTATTTCAAAAAATAGAAAAGGAGGGGGCATTCCTAAACTCATTCTATGAAACCACCATCACCCTGATACCTAAACTGAGCAAGGATACATCTAAGAAAGAAAACTATAGACAAATTTCCCTAATGAACATAGATGCAAAAATTCTCAACAAAATCCAACAAACTAAATTCAGTAACATGTAAAAATGATTATACATCATGACCAAGTGGGATTTATTCCATAGACATAAGGCTCGTTCAACATATGAAAATTGATCAATGCAATTCAACATGTCAAGAGACTTACAAACAGAAACCACATGATCATCTAGATCAATGCCAAGAAGGCGTTTGACAAAGTGCAGTACCCTTTCATGATAAAAACCCTGGAGAAGATAGGTATAATAGGAAAATATCTCAACGTCATAAAGGCCATTTATGACAGACCTATAGCCAATATCATATTAAGTGGAGAAACATTGAAACCATTTCCTCTAAGATCAGGAACAAGACAAGGATGCCCATTCACGCTCCTATCTTATTCAATTTTGTGATTGAGGCCCTAGCCAGAGCAATCAGACAAGAGAAAGAAATCAAAGAGGTACATATAGGCAAAGAAGAGGTCAAATTATCCTTATTTATTTTCCTGAATTCTTAATGATGATTTCTCTGAATTTCCAAGATGCCAGCCCCTGTATTTATCTATAGTCTACTGTCTTTCACACATTATGATAAATCTCTTATTCTCATGAACTTTATATTGGCTCTGTTCTCTTAACTGAAATTTAGTGAATAAATTGGTCTTCAGCAACATGTTCACCAGCAATTACAATATTTAACTTTTTGCCTTGTATTTAGTCTCTGCCTTCAATCTCTTTGTCCCTATTTTACTTTGAGTTTCCCTAATATCCTAAATAAATGCAGACTGACTGAAGACCTGCACATCTTATTCTTTACCAGGCAGAACACAGTGGCTTGAAGACTGCTTCCTGTTCAAAAGAGTCCTTCATTCTGTGAACATGAAAATAGAATTAAGCAGCTGGAGATTGTGGCTCTGTGGTAGAAGGCATATCTACTATCCTCAGAGCTTTGGGTTCCATCCTCACCATAACAACAGCTAAGAAAAAGACATAAAAATTAAAAATTAGGCAAGAAAGAGAAATATTTTAGGGCATTTCCCACTCCAAAGCCACTTCTAACACTGTCCCTGAAGAAAGGAAAAAGGCAGAAAAAGTAGTTATCAGGTGTTTTTTCTTGTTGTTAGGTGCCGTGGAGCCCAGTCTTGTTCATAGTGACCCTATGTACAACAGAATGAAACACTACCTGACACTGTCCCATGCTGGGCACTATGTCAGTGCTTCTCTGCTATTCATGGGGTTTTTGATGACTGAAGTTATCAGGTGAGACTCCCGTAATTGTCCTTCACTTCACACATTTTAAAATCTATTCTTTTCCTCTGGGAAAAATTGGCATGAAATGCAGAAAATCATTGAAAACTGAAAAATAAGTGTGAAGGAAATACTTTGCTAATGAAAATCTCTATCAGTATACATGCAAAATATTTAGAAATAAAAATAACACTACACTTTGGTTGCCAAATAGATTTAAAGCTGTTAAATAACAGAGGAAACATGATGACTGGTAGAAGTGAGGGAGCGTATGACCATTCATATTTTGAAAGGCACACTATGGCCCCTCTGTCCTATTGTTCTCTACTCCATTTGGAAATGGCAATGCCCTATCAAATGGTCAAGTGCAAACACTTGAGTTCAAATAATTGTCAACACTCATCTGGACTCTTTTTCATTCCCTCTTCCATTTTTAAATCACATTTATTTCATAACGTTAAATTCAAGCTAGATGAAATCCCTTGACAAAAGAATCGAACAAGTCCAAATTGATCTCTTAAGTGGATCAATAGAAACTTAACTGAAATGGATTGGGGATTTTATCAAACTTGATGTAGTAGAAAACTAATAAGATCACTTCCAATTCACACATATAGAACTAAATTCTCAGCTCAAATTGATCTGATTACTAAGGATGAATGGTCACCTTTAATAATGGATTAAGGTGGTAAAGAAATCTTTTTTTAATACAAATTTTTTTTTCCTTTTCAACTCTTGGAGACTGCTTTAACGTTTCTTCTTATGCTAAAATTTATTCACCTCTTATGTGGTCAGTTTTGACTTTAGAATTGTCTTGATTTTTATAATTTGACTCTACTTCTATTTTTAAATCAGAAATATTTTCTAAAGTGTTTCCAAAGGAAAATTTTGTAACAGTCAGAGAAGCCATGATAACACAAATACATTGCTGCAATAGACTTCAATGTCCCTAAAAGCTATTTGTAAAATAATGCACATAATAGTAAAGCTGTTAAGGTGACAGAGGATTGCCTGAAGTGTTTGCTTTGTCTATTTTGTGACTAATTTGATAATTCATGTACATATTTCTTAGAAGGTCTGTTACATGTTAGAATGTATTAATATTACTCATAAAATATATGCACGAAAATTTGCTGATAAATCTGACACTAGGTTGAGATAAAGACTTAACACAGTGATGAATAAAGGCTAAAAAGAATATCTAAGAAGCAAAAATCCAGTCCACTTGAAATATTAAACGATTCATCCGTCCCATCATTTCTCTCTTCATTTCAACACAGAGTGACAAGCTTCAGCAATTGTATCAAGTGTTGGGTACAGAAGCCTCAGAATAAATCTCAATTCTCCAGCAAAGAGAAAGTGTTACAACGAAAAGCTCAGAATCTACGATATCCTATTGCCCTGTAGCTAGTGAATGTATCTAAGCTCATACCCATTCCCAGCCTTTTCTTCTTAACTCTCTTTTTTTCTTTCTTTCATTCATTCATTCTTTCTCTCTTCCTTTCTTTCTTTCTCTCTGCCCCACTCTCACCCACATTCCCTGTCTCTCCCTCCCACCCCTCTCTCCCTCCTTCCCTTTTTACCTCCGTCCTATGTCTCTCTTTGAATCTGACTCTATTTACTCCATCTCTCTTCATCTTACCTCAGTAAGGTAAATAGACTCCAAAACAGAAGCCTTCCCTCTGATTAAGAGAAGGTTCAAGATGAGCAAAAAAGGCTTGGAGAAAAGACACCTTTTTCTTGCCCTCTCTTCTGCCTATCACTTTGTATACTCTGAATTAGAAATCCCTGAACACATTCATGCTTCAGTGAAGGAATGACAAGATAGGATGGGCACATTCTTTTGTTTCTAGGTTCTTAGGTGTACTTAGCCCCAAAATCTGTACTTTATCTATAATGTTCTTCTTCCTATCAGCTCTTAGTCACTGACAAGAGTTCTTCACTGGCTTCTGGGCCTTCGAGACATCAGCGATGTCTTCACTGGTGTTACCTTCTTCATTCATCGTTGCCCAGAACTACAAAAAGGACTAAATTTTCTAGTGGAGATTTTGAAAATATGTGGGTTACTAGAACTAACGTATGTCTATAGCCATACAACCCTGGTATTCGATCCCATCAGATCTTGGAATCTAAACAGGGTCAGGCCTGGTTTCTCCTTGGATGGAAGATTGCCTGGGAATACCAGGTACTTAGGAGAACAATCTGGCAGCCTGCTCCTGAAACAATCAACCATTGAAAACCCTATGAATAGCAGAGAAGCACTGACATAGTCCCGGGCATGGCACAGTATTGGGGAGAGTTTCATTCTCTTCTAAATAGGGTCACTGTGAGTCAGATTGACTCGAAGTCAACACCCCTGGAAACAGCAGACAAGAAATCAAAAGATGCATTGCACTGGGAAAAGCTGTTGTGAATGACCTCCTTAAAGTATTGAAAGTAAAGATGGCAGGAGGAGGTAGGAGGATCATAAGTCCGAGACCAGAGGCAGTTTGCATAACTTAGCGAGACCCTGTCTCAAAAAGTAAAAAAACTGGGCTGAGGGTGCAGCTCAGTTGTCCAGCACTTGCAGAGCATGCAAGTGCAAGGCCCTTGGTTCAACCCCCAGTACCAAAAGAAAAAAAAAAAAAGTAAAGATGTCACATTGAAGACAAAGGTGTGCCTGACTCATGCCATGGTATTTTCAGTTGCATTATATGCTTGTCAAAGCTTGACATTGAATAAAGGAGACAGGAGAAGAGTTGATGCTTTTGAATTATGGTGCTGGAGACCAATATTGACTATACCATGGACTGTCAAAAGAACCAACAGATGTATCTTCGAAGAAGTGCAACCAGGGTGTTCCCTGGAACAAAGATGGCTAGACTGTCTTACGTATTCTGGACATGCTGTTAGGGAAGGACCAATTCCTGGAGAAGGACATCATGTTTGGGAAAGTGGCAGCTCAGCAACAAAAAAAAAAAAAAAAAAAAAAGGAAGACCCTCAGCTGTATAGATTGATACTGTGCTTACAACAATGAACTTAAACCTAAAGAAAGATTGTGTGCATGGCATAGAGTTGAGGAGTGTTTCCTTCTGTTAGGCATAGGGCTTCTATGAGTCAGCCCAGATTATAAAGCACCTAACAACAACAGAGCTATTACAACCACAAAGTCATACTTTTTAACCTGAAAGTTACGAGAAAATATTAGTGAACAAGGCATTTTACATACTCCTAAATGACTTGGGGGCTGGGATTTAGCTCAGTTGGTAGAGCGCCGCCCTGCAGTGTCTGAGGTCCCAATTTCGATTCCCAGCACCACAAAAATGGGAGAAGGACTTGGCAATCCACTCCCAAGCCAATCTTGAAGCAATCAGCCATTGAAAACCCTCTGAGGGTCTCTATGAGTCGGACACGACTCCGATAGCACCTAACAACAACAACAAATCACTTGGAATTACCCCTGACTTCCTTGAAGGCAGTCTTCCTGAGTCAGTCTCTTTACTTTTCATGTTTTCTTATCTCCTTTATTTATTTATTTATTTATTTATTTATTTTTATTGAGGTACTTGAAGTTTGAAATCAGAGCTTCACACATATGTTGCAAGGGTTCTATCACAGGGGTGCACCCCCAGGCCATTTATTTTTATTTTTTCATTTTTGAGTCAAGGTCTCACTAAGTTATACAGGCTGCCTCAGGTCTCAAATTTGTGAGCCTCCTGTCTCCATTTCCTGAGTCACTGAGCTTATAGGTGTGCACAACTGCACCTGGCTATTTTATTATATTTTTGTGACTACAAAAGTAACAATATCCTCATTGTAAAATAAATATTTGGAAACTTTAGAAAAGTACAAAAGTAAACAAATAAGAAATCATATACAGTCCCCCAAAACATGTAGTTATAGTTGTTTGTTGCCAAGTCAAGCCCACATAAGCCTCCATTTATGTTTTAAAGCTAAAGAACTAAATAGCAAATCTTTTTTTTACTTCTAATTCAAAGCTGAAATAATAGTCAGATGTTTAGTCTATGCAATATTAAGAAAAACCACTAGCTCAGAATAAAATAATACAAAATAAACAACAACAAAATGAAAAACAGAAGCGAGAGTATTCAAGAAATTCAAGAGAACTGTTTTCTCAGTTGCAATTCTTATTAAGAAATAACTGCCCCTGTTCTCACTCTCTTAGCTCAACATACCCAGCTATGTGGGGAAGAAATGAAAAGGTAGAGAGAAGTAAATATAAATGGCCCCAGCATCTATAAGAAAAAGGATGTTTCAGCCAGATGTGGTGGCTCATGATTGTAATCCCAGGAGAGCAGGAGGATCACAGGTTCAAGGCCAGAGGCAGCCTACATAATTTATCAAGACCTTGTCTCAAAAATAAATAATGGGGTGGGGGTGCAGCTCAGTGGTAGAATTTCTGGGTTCAACTCCCCAGTACCATAAAAATAAAATAAAATGGAAGGAAAGAGAAAAAAAAGGAAGACAGAAAGAAGATAGAGAAAAAAGAAAGAAAGAAAGAAAGAAGGAAAGAAAGAAAGAAAAAGAAAAGAAAGATGATTGCTTCAGTCCACCCAAAATACCAGACCACTCCAGCTGAGACAGAGAAAGCCATTTACAAGTGAATGATACTGGATCTTTGATGTTGACCAACAAATCTCTTAGAGTATAATTCAAGTACTTCCATCCTTTCTTGAGTCAGGACTAAGAAGACTGTGTAGGGAAACAGAATCTGGGCTCCTTTGAAAGACCAAACTCATAGTACAAAATGTGACCTGGATATGAATAATTGAAGCAGAGAAGTGGTGGAAATGGTCTTATGTGAGAGAGTGGAAGAAATGAGAGATGAAGGTGATTGTTTACTCTAAGAGCAAGTATTATTATTTCCCTTCCTGTCATGTCCCTCTTGGAAGGCTATTTCTACACTCCATCCTGTCAAGCTCAGGAGTTGGTGTGTGACTTGCTTTGAACAATGCAATGTGTGTGAAAGAATGTGAGTTGCTGAGATGCAGAAGTTTGAGGATCTTCATGTGGTCTACCATGTCTCTTTTCTCTCTAGAGAGACAAAGGTCCAGAGGCAGATGGCCATATCACCCTGAGCACTCCAAGAGTAGAGCCAGAGCTGACAAGTGAGGACATGAGCAGGAGACAGAAATAAACATTTATCACTATAAGTCAACACAACTTTTCAATCCTTCATTATTGAAGAGGTAATATCTGTTTTGATGGATATAAGCCAGGTGCCAAACCTTTCACAATGGAAGATGTAATCCATGACACCATAGAGAAGTCTTACAGCCTAATACAGGTGTAAGAACTGTGTTGCAAAGGAGTGTGATTTGTTTTGTTTTGTTTTGTTTTGGTAAGGCCGAAAGGTAAATATCTGGCAGCTGCACCAATTTAATATTTTTTCACTATGTATGTGACTCATATTTTAATCATTTGGGAAAGCATAATTTTAATGGCTGTGCCCTATTGATTTACTTGCTTATGGTACCATTGGCATTTAGCATTTCTTCTAGTATTTAATATTATCAATGAAACTATAAAAAATACTTTCATCCAGTATTCAAATTGATTATGAATTTTATTTTTAAGAATATCATTTATCCCTTGCATTATCTTGGAGATTCTAATATGCACATACCTTATTATTTTCTCGTAATACACTTTGATATTTATTCTAGTAAATTACACAGAGCAAATGCATGATACTTATAACTGGCCAACTACAAAGTGTATAATGAATGTATTTTCTCCGACTCTTACAGAGATAGCTGACAGGATGGTGGAACAATTTCTGAACCAAGTAGGTTACCTAAGAGCATAAACATCGACATCTCATTTACAGGAACGCTAATTCCATCATCTGAACTGAGTTTCATTTGGTATTTGATACAGAAGGCCTGGATTTCATCAGAGTTCTTTAGAAGACAACTTAAGGAAAACGGCAAAGGCTGGTATTTTAATATATCCAGATCCTTATTTCCTTTTTTATTCAGGAACTAAAAGATATTAATCACAATACAATTTTACAAATTCAATATTATGACTGATCCATTTTTGAAACAGAAAAATATTGGGAATTAAAGAAAAACTAAAGTACATATTGGGAGAAGGACCTGGCAATCCACTCCCAAGGCAATCCCAAAACAGTCAGCCATTGAAAACACTATGAGGGGTGCTATGAGTCGGATACCGACTCGATGGCACCTACCAACAACAAAGTACATATTACTAATCATGAGTAGATGGTGCACCTTCATGCAGACAATCCATATAATTCTAAAAGAAGACAAAGAGAGACAATGTAGCTTCACTCAAATTATCTTGTGCTCTAGACAATTAGATTTTAAATTTACCAAATGTATGTGCAAGACACTGTGGGGGAAGATTGATCACAATAGCCAAATTTCTGACTTGGGGAACAAGATTAATATTAAAACAATTCTCTAAGAGAGATAAAACCAAGTGGAGAGACAGAGGGGGAAATTCTCATATAAACATGGACATGTGAGAAAATGTCAGCTCAGGGAGTTAGATAGGTGTATATATATGTTTATCCATTTGTTGGTCTGGGAATAATTTCCTACAATTATCAAACTGGTTGGTATACTTTCTAATTGTGTTTATTAGCTAGTTACATCCTGTGATTTAAACTTAGAAGAGAACAGAAAAGCAGTGGAGAAATGAGAAAATGTTTTACCAAGGCAGTAAAGTAGTAAAAATAAATGCTTACACAATAATATGGTTTAACTCATTTGGAGTAAGTGCTGGCCATTAAATACAGTCAAAACAGATAACATGCTGTGAATTACAAGGTCTTAAACATTCCTTTAACTGATATTTGACTTGTTAGAGTGTAATGGTGAGTGGAGAGAAGAGCATCACAATAAATAATAGAAGACAAATTCTAGGCCTGTCAGCAAATGATTTCTTATGTGTTATTTTCATTTAAACATTGAAGGAAATGAGAAAAGCATAAATAGAATAAAAGCCAACTTAATGAAGTCTTTTTTATACAGTTCAGCAATGTTGAATTTAAACCCATTTCCAGACAAGACAATTTGTGCCCTAGAGTCAGATCTCAGAGCTGGTCTTCCGGGATTAAACTTTCAATAGATGCACTTTTATAATCATTTCTTCTAGGTGAGTTAGAAGGGTCGATGACTCTGTGTCATCTACTTTTTACATTTTTTCCCAACCTGATGCTGTCTGCAAAATCCTTTAAAATTTATAGGGTTTATTCTGTAGTTGAAGAAGATGTGCTGCAAATTAATGACTATTTAGTCACTTTGGAGTTCTGAGTATAGCAATAAATCTAAAATAAAGAAATGCTATGAACTTCCAAAGCCTTCCAAAGGCTCTCCCTCTCTCCTTTCTCCATTTCTCCCTCTTTCCCTCTCTCTCTCATCTCTTAAGACCAAAACAAAACTTTTCCTTACTTTCATGCATGACATCTCTGTAATATTTTATTGGAATGTTCTAACTCAAACCTAAGTCTTTCTAGTTCATGGTGCTCAATAGACACAATCTCTAGGAGAAGGATACACAATAGAACTTTTTGTAATGATGGACATCTTTTGCATTTACCTTGACAATAGAATGGTCACCAGCCACATGTGGCTGGTGAGTATTTGGAATGTAGGTTAGTGCAACTGAGGAATTGAATTTTTAATTTTTTAAAATTATAAGTAATTTAAATATAAATAGCCCCATGTGGCTAGTGGCTACCATTTAGGGTGACATTCCTCTAGATAAAATAACATCCACTAGGCACTAGATATTTGCTTAATAATCAGCATATATTCATAGACTTCATTTTCATCATATTAAGTATTCCAATCCTTTAATAAAAAAATGAATTATCAAACCATATAGGAATCAGAGCTTTCACCCAGTCATATTTTACTAATAATTTTGAGCTTAAAAATAATCCATGGCACAGGCAAAGAAAGAAGTCCAGGACCCCTACTCTACTTCTGATGTTTTCTTGTCACATCAGATTATCTTCTGGCCTAACATATATGATCTCTGATAGCATATGTGACAATGCTATTTACACAGAAGGGAGTTTTTAATCATGAAACATCTCCATTTTTTTACTGAAATAGTTTTCATGAAACTTCCCATAAAGCCCTGCCCACACATCCATAGATTCCATTCCCATCAACAGTTTGCCATAAACAATCATTGACAGACCAGGTGCATCTATTCAAAGTATTCTATAGGTAAGAATTCTCCCACTTCTAAATATAATTACTGTGCTTCTCAATAGGTCTATAATCTGAATGCTTATATTTATAAGAAGACTTGGATGCATCTTTGTTTTTGTTTGTTTGTTTGTTTCATTTTCATAAAGAAGTTTTCTAGGTAAAAGGAGAGAACAGATTTAAGACCTGATGTTTAGCTACTTTCTTCCTACTCAAGAAACTGTACATTCATTGATGCTAAGCTGATAAACTCAACTATTAGGCAGCTATAGGCAGAATGTATTACTGTTAAATGTCATTCAATATGAAGCTTGCTATTTGACCCAAGTTCGCCAATCCCAGAAGAGCACTTAAAATTAAATTTTAACATTGAGGGCAAAGTACCTATACTGCAGAGATCTAAATTTTTAATGTTACCGAACAGGTCCCTGATGGCCTTGGCAATCCAATTCTTCCCTTTGTCTTGCTTGTAGTTCTCAGCACAACCATAGAATGTGCTAAGAACACACATCTTAAGACAAGGAGGAGCTGACTAGGCTAGACTGAATCTTTTTCCACTCCCTAGAACAGGATGCTTTTGCTCAGTGATTTAGTTAACTCCAGGTATGCAACCCAGGAGTGCCTTTCGTGGTCTCTCTGCTGTGGTATGACATGGAATAGACATAGATAGGACTCTGTACCCTGGGCAGGTTTCTTGAGCCCAGAGAGATGGACTCACCATGAATCCTAGGCTTCTAATGTCCCTTGCTGCATATTTGTGAGTAATAATGCTGTTTTGCTTTACTTATGTGAGTTTTCTATTCCACTCAACATACACAGAGAGACTGATATCAGTGCATGGCACGGTCAGGAGGCTCACTGGGTAGATACCAATACACAGTGAACCTGTCACACAGATGTCCACTGTGGCAGCCACTTGCTACATGGGCAACACTTGAAATGTGTCTAGACCAAATTGAGATGCTCCGTAAATATAAAATGCACACAGGATTCTAAAACCTTAGTACAAGGAAAAGGAATCTGGAACCACTAATAATTTCTACATTGAGTGTATGCTACAATGATACTTTGAATATATTGTTAATGAAAAAGTCATTAAAAATAATTCACCTCTGGCATTTTTAATTTGATTCCTATGAATTTAAGATTATATGCATAGTGTGTATTTTGTGACTCACATTAGATTTTTACTAGGCAGCACTCTTCTAAAATTCTATTTCAAATAGTATTGGCTTATGTGAGTTGAAAACCTCTTTGTGATCTCTTCAGATTCCCAGATATTACATTTTTATGGCCCTCTCTTCAGGTATCTGCCCTATCCATACTGCCTGTTTTGCTCTATATTAGCTCAACTAAAAATTTAGAGAATATCCTAGTTACTACTTCAAAAAAAGAATGTGCATGTGTAGAAACATTATTGTTAATAGTGACAACTTATGGGTCATAGATTCACATCATAAGACCTGCTTTCTCTGTTACTGCTTTCCTTTCTCTCTTTATTCTTTATTCATTCTTCCTTTTCTTCTCTTCTCTTCCCAAGTGTATATATATATATATATATATATATATATATATATATATATATATATTCTTTCTTTCCTCCTGTATAGTAGTTTAGAAAGTATCTTCCTTTGAGCCTGTTGTTGAGATCTGTCTCTCTCTCCTGAAGACAGGAAATTTTCTCCTTACGGAGAAGCCTAGAGAATAAAATTTTCCTTATCATTTTACTCTTGCAATACGAAGATAAAAGTCACTGGAGAGAATTTTTATGTGTTCATAGTCTAGAGGGGTATGAAGAGAAGTTAAAACAAAAATGAAACAGAGCTTTAAAATGCCCCCAATAGAGTAACATAGAGGTGCAGTGGAACCACAGGGAGCAATAATGCTTATCGTTAATTCCTGGAATTGATCAGCATAATCAGTAGCTGCGTCCTTTTGACTGTCTTCACGCTGTGCTATAACTAAATGAGCAGGGACATTTTTCAACCACTCCACATCTAACTCTCTACTTGAGATATTTTCAAACTTTAAATAAAAATTTTAGTATAAACCCCATTATTAAAATAAAATACTATCAAATGTGTACTGACAACTCAAATAAAAGCATGGTTACTAAGATATTGTAAGAGGTGTAGGGTCATATCTACTCATTCCTCTCTTCTCTTACAAAATGTGGAAACCCAAATGGGGTTTTGGGAAACACAGTTTAAAAGCCACTGCTCTGTTTTCTTGGCTCCCAAAAAACTCTATTGTTCAAATTTTCCACTTCTGACAAGTCTGCCTCAATCAGTGACAAGGATTTGTCCTCAAAACACCCTTAAATGTTGACTACCTGCAGCTCTTCTCTCTCTCTCTCTCTCTCTCTCTCTCTCTCTCTCTCTCTCTCTCCCTCTCTCTCTCTCTCTTATCGTCTCTGGGTGTTTTGGTACAAATGGTATCAACTCTGCACCAAATATAGACTTTTAACGAGATTTTCATGCACAATCCAGGTTTAACCCTTCTAGGCATCTCCTGCTGGCTTGGGGTTTGCCAAGCATGTCAAACTTTATATCCTCCAGCATTTTGGTTCTCCGCCCCGAATCCTTCTTCTAGAACACTTCTTTTCAATTGATCACACCTCAATTCTTAAAGTCAACTAAGTTAAATACCATTCACTTTTACTTATCCCACACCATGTTCCTAAGGTACCAAATCTTCTCCAATACTTTTTCTTTGTGATCTCTTTTCATCTTATCTTCTCCAATAGACCTAATTGTTACTGTAAGGAACCTAGTACTGGCCCACAAAAGACGTTCAGGTCCTCCTCAAACCTGTGACTCTGTTTTCTTATATGGCAAAAGAGACTTTATGAATGGGATTAAGTTAAAGTTCTCAAGATAGGGAGATTATTCTCCATCATTTGCAAGGCCCCAACCCTGTGTAATCATAAGGATCTTGATAAGAGAGAGGGCAGCAGAAGTCACAGTCGCATGATATGTGACAACATAAGCAGAGGCCAGAGTGACTACAGGAAAAGGCCATCAGCTGAGGAATGCAGGAAAGCTGGAAAAAAACAATAAAACAAAACAAAAACAAGGAAATAGATTCTCCCCTACAGCATCAAGAAGAAATACAGCTCTGCTGATACCTTGATTTTAGCCACATGGACCCATATCAGACTTCTATCCTCCAGAGCTGTAAGAGAATAAGTTTGTTGTTTTAATCCACTGAGTGTGTGGCAAAGGACATAGCCCATCCCCTCACCTCAATCCCTATGTCCTCAGCCCTGGTTTGGTTCTTTCATGTCTTACCAAGAATGGTGGCCCCAATTTTTTCACTGTAACTTTTCTTACATGTTATTATCTACAGTCTGTTCTCTACTCAAGGCAGGGTCTTCTGAGCACTTTCCCTTGAGGACCACTCATAGGAATCATGTAGAGATTCTTCACCAAGGTCCGTGATGACCAGGCTTTTGCCACCTTTAGCAGGCTGTCCTTCCTGCCTCAGACACTGCACTTCTTAAATTTGCTCCTTGACTTTATACATCACACCTCAGAATGTTTCTTGCAGTCTCAACTACCCCATAATCCTTTACCCTGGGGACCTTTAAAGCCGTGTCCAGCATCTTATCTCTGTCATTCTTCAATGACTGAAGATGCTACTATCATGCACTTCTATAATGCCGCAAGCAGGCTGTGCCCTCCCTTCACATACTGACTTACATGTGTTTATGGGTCTCTCTTCCATCAGGGCATTAATTACTTATAAGAAACTGTGCTTTGTCTTTGAATGCACAACATACATATTGGTATATAAGAGTTAAATTATTGAATTAAACTATATGATATTGTACATCTATAAAAAGATCACTTTCTAGCAGAGGGAATTATTTAACAATAAGCTGAAATAATATTAGGAAACTGTGATAGAAACATAGGCCATTAGTGAAAGACATTTTAATGGTTGGTACAAAACATCACAACTCACTCCATTACTTATTTCCTGGAAAGACCAGCCACAATAGGAAATGTTATGTAAAACAAATCAGGGTTGCAATGGTAAATTGCCAATTCAAATGTATAAATTATCCTTGTGGTTGTGTGATGCAGACTGTAGTCATGTTAGCTAAATGAAGCATAGAAAATCTATACAATAATCCACTAGTGTAAAATCCATTTTCATATTGGAATTCAATGAACATCTTTGCAATGATCTTCCTTTGGCCACATTCATTGTCATATAGGGCTAAAAGGTTAATAGGTCCATTTCAAAGTTTCTTTTTTGTTGCTTCATTTTCTGTAGCATTAAAAGTAAATTGTGGAGACTATCTTACTTGAAAATTATGCTACTTGGACACTAGATGTTATTAGATCATATATAGAGAGAGATTCTACCTGAGATGCCAAGAAGTAACTAAGGCTTTGCTACATTTGATTCCCCCCATCTCTCTCTCTCTTTCTCCCCTCCTCCTCCCCTTCCTCCTCCTCCTCATCTTCCTCCTCCTCCTCCTTCTTCTTCTTCTCCTTCTCCTTCTTCTTCTTCTTGCTCTCTCTCTCTCTCTCTCTCTCTCTCTCCCTGACTTTCTCTCTCTCTCTCAAACTCAAAAATATTAGTAAATTCCTTGAAGAGGGAGGCTGGACGTTGCAGCATACTACCAATGGAATGGACTTTTCTTGCCAGACCTCACATGCATGACTGAAAAGGATGAGGTATTTTGCAACGTTTAGTGACAATTTTTTCATAATTCATCCACTTCTAACACAGCTCCTCAGTATCATTCCCATTTGCTGTTAAATAACTTCCCTGCCATTCTAAAAAATGATTTTCATGGA
>VMDO01005351.1:0-32932 GCA_007922755.1 Pedetes capensis
ACCTGGATGGGAGACTGCCTGGGAACACCAGAAGCTGTAGGCTTGGGAGAAGGACCTGGCAACCCCCTCCCAAAAGTCAATCTGCCATTGAAAACCCTATGAACAGCAGAGAAGCACTGACAATAGTGTTTCCCCTGTTGTACAGAGGGTCGCTATGAGTCGGATACCGACTCGACGGCACCTAACAACAACAACAACATATCTAAACTGTGTGATGAAGGTAAGGAAAAGATGGAAACAGGCTCGATTTGTGGCTTGAGGTGGATGACCGATTGAAAGGAAGTAGAGAGAGCCGTGCTGAGACCTAAAGCCAAAGAAAGCCGTGTTAACTAGGGTTAGGAAAACGTTCAGCCTACTCGGTTAGTGCTGGCTAACCAGAGCATTTCAAAGGGTGTCCGGTGTAAAACAAGTTAAACATGGAGGAGAAGAAGAGTCTGCATGTCCGAAGGCTGCAGTGGAATTTTGGAATTATCTGCTACGTGGTATGTAGCAAAGGGTTATGCAGAGGAGCAAGTTTTCAATGTCAAATGAACTGGACAGTTTTGAAAGGATGTTGGCAAATGAATCTACTGAGAATATGCTATAACCAGAGGGTCCTGAGAAAATAACGCTGTATTTCTCCTAGAAGCAATAATTCTATATTCACTAATTCATTGTTTGCAGTGACTTCCTAGAATACAACTACTTCAAATAAAAACAATCAACTATTTATCTTTTCATCTTGGGGTTTCCAAAACTTTTCCTTAATCATTGGCTTATATCATTTTGAATCCAATGCTCCTGAGGTTGAGATTTTCTTTTTGTGTATTTACTACATGAAGTTTGCTGAATTTCTTGGGTTATTTTTTTTCTTTTACTAATTATGCAAAATTCATAGCCATTACCTCCTCAACTACTTTTTGTCTCCAGTATTTCTCTTTTATCCTCTGGTATTCCATGTGTGGAGTGTATAAATGAGATTGACCGTTTGGTATTGTTTCAGAGAGCTTCGTGTGACTCCATTTATTTTGCTCTCTTTTCTCTTTGCGTCTCTGCTTGCATTCATATTAACCTATCTTCAGCTTTACTGGTTTCATTTTCCTCCACTCCAGCCAATATGCTCATAATTCCACTGAAAAGCAGTATTCTGTGCTATTTTTTAGATTTCTAAACTCTTCATTGACTCTTTTTTTATAAATTACATCATCTACTCATGGTAGTTGCTTATCTTTTCTGACAGACTCCTGTGTTTTTCATAGTTATCTCCTCGTCTGATAATTCAAACATCTCATTTGTCTCCCTTATTCCATTGGCTGCTTCTTCTCTGGATGTTAGTTGTTAGGTACCCTCGAGTCAGTATCCGACTCATAGCGATCCTCATAGGGTTTTCAATGGCTGACTGTTTCAGGATTGCCTTGGGAGTGGATTGCCAGGTCCTTCTCCCATTTTTGCAGTGCTGGGAATTGAACTCGGGACCTCAGAGACTGCAGCGCAACACTCTACCAACTGAGATAAATCCCCCCTTCTCGAGATAGCAGGTCATATTTTCTTATTCTTTTCACCTTGTAACTTTTAAAACTGAATTCTGGACTTCTGTGTGCTGTGGAGAGTAAGATGCAAAGGGTTATCATGAGAAAAGGCATGTGCCTGCTCTGCCACGTGACTGGTGTCAGAGGTGACTCAGCCTTTACGCTCTTGCTCAGACATTCGGGATTCACCGTTGCAGCCAGTGCCTCACCGTCCTCAGGTTTTCCAGTATTGAAAACAGATCATTGTCCTGAGCAGAGCCTGCGCCGTGGGTGCCTGCAGGGTTTGTCCCCGTTTCCTTCCTCAGCCTCCAGTGGTGCTGGTGACCTTGGAGTGTCAGGGAAGTGCATTCTCTCTGCTCTCTTCCCTAATCTTCCTGAGAGGCCCTTGGTGGAGGTCCACGGAGTAAACGTGGCAGGCGGATGCAGGTTCCTCCTCCTCTTCTTCTTCTGCCTCTTCTTGTCTGAAGCATCTTGGGCTCACAGGTCTTCCTACCAGTCTGCTACTGGCCTTCGACAGCTAGATGAATATTTAGGGGTATCTTACCTGTGCCCACTGTGCTGTCGAGGATGAAAGCAGGAATGGGACTCTTTTTTTCCTAGGAAACGTAGAACCATCCGTTTCTGAACTTTATTGGCTTGTGTTTCTTTGTGACCTCAGCGCTTAAACATGTTTTAAAACACAGAACCCTGTGATTTTGTCGTTTTATTTTTAGGGTGGAAGGTACATTATTTTGAGACTTTTCATGTCTAAGTGGAACCAAAAGTCTCTCCTGCCTGTGTCTTCAAATTTTCTTTTTCCTTTAACTTTTTCACTGTACCATATTTTTATTTCAAATTGCCCTCAATTTCCAGACACAGCAACAAAAGTGAGGACAGTTGTCCTTTGGCTGTGCATTCTTTTCTCTCCACGGCCATAAATCTTTATCCCTCTCCTTAGCTCTCACAGGAGAGAGCAATACTGTCTTCAGTCCTCCTCTTCGTCTTTTCCGACACCATGGGAATTTAGTGTCCAGTCCCACCACTGAGGCAGCTCCTGTCTGTGGGTCCTGCTATTTCCAAATCAGTCACTTCTTAGTTCAGTGTCCTTTGCTCCATTGGGTTCAGCATTAGGAAAGTTCTGTTTCTCGAAGACTTTGGTATTTGTGGTATTATGGCCTCTGCGCCTGTGTGACTTCCTTTCCCACCTGTCTCTAGAATGACTCATATTTCCCTGGAACTCTTTCTTATGCAGGTTTGTCTCATTCTCTGTTCTTACGCCATGGGTCACCTACTTCTTGGCCAATGCATCAACTTTCAACTGAAGACCCAGAGTTCTCTGTAACCCAGACCTCTGTGATCTCTAGGTCTGCTTATTAAACTTCATTGCATTTTATTAAAACATCACAAGTGAGCCGTGTGCAGTGGCGCACACCTGTCATCCCAGTGGCTCCGGAGGCCGAGGTGGGAGGATCGCAAGACCAGAGGCAGTCTGCGTAACTTCACGAGACCCTGTCTCAAAAAGTAGAAAAATGGGCTGGGGTTACAGCTCAGCAGTCCAGCACCAGCAGAGCATGCAGGCGTGAGGCCCTGGGTTCAACCCCCAGTACCATAAAAAAAAAAAAAAAAAAAAAGAACAAAAACCAAAACATCACAAGTGGACACCTCGGTTTTTTCTCCCTTATCAAACTTCTTCTTGTTGTTGTTTATTTTATTGAAAGTTTTACCACCCTCTGTGTGGTTCTCTGTTATGGCTTAAAAGTGAGACGCCCCACGTGGGCCTGTGTGTGATGCTTGGCCCTCTAGTGGTGGCGCTGCAATGGAAGGTGGTGGAAACTTCAGGAGATGGGGCTTGGCTGGAGGAGGTGGGTGGGTCTCCGGAGTGTGCCTGTGAAGGTGATACCTGGTCCCAGACCCTTCCTCTCTCTGCTTCCTGGCCACCAAGATGTGAGCTGCTGTGCTCCGTCTCACGCTCCCTGCCGTGATGACTCAACTTGACTTCCGGAAGTTCAGCCCATGCTATTGTTGTTGTTGTTGGGTGCCATCGAGTTGGTATCCGACTCATAACGACCCTACATCTAAGGCGAAACACTATTGTCAGTGCTTCTCTGCTGTTCATAGGGTTTTCAATGGCGGA
Source organism: Pedetes capensis (assembly GCA_007922755.1). Lineage (NCBI taxonomy): Eukaryota > Metazoa > Chordata > Mammalia > Rodentia > Pedetidae > Pedetes > Pedetes capensis. The sequence goes on from VMDO01005351.1 coordinate 3,622, forward strand.
TTGGTTTTTGGGAGTGGGTTGCTGGGTCCTTCATCTAATTCTACAGCACCTGGTGTTCCCAGGGGGTCTCCCATCCAAGGACTAACCAGGCCCGACCCTGCTTAGCTTCTGAGATCTGACAGGGTTGGATGCCACAGGGCTATGGCTGCAGGCGTTCCAAAGATGGTATTCTCCTAAAAGGGGAGCTTTGTGCTCCCTGCGTTATCTCTGCACCCAGGAAGTGTCTGGCCTATAACAACAACTCATCAAAGTGGAAGGACACCGGTGGTGTGAGTTCCAAGAGATGATGACGCCCTGCATCAGAACCTGGTTGTGCCATAAGGCCTGTGCAGGTGGCTTATTATTTATTAAAGATACTTTTCTTTGATCAGGAGGAAATCACTTAAGGTTGAAAACACATTTAGGGAGGCCATGATGGGGGGCAGAAAATGCTAGGAGCACCGTGTTTTTCTCTATTTTTGTCTTGTGCTTCTAGTATGGTATTGAGGAGAAGTGCCTGTGGACTTTTTTCTTTTTTCAAGGCGAGTTGTGCATTGAGCACTGAGCGCAGAAAGGAGGAAGCCTCGTGGTCTGTCATGATTGTGGTTTGGAAAGCAGGAGGCAGCTTCGCTGGTTTAAGAGCTTGCCAGAGGGACTGGGACCGGCTGGGTCATGTCAGCACCTGCAGGCAGTGTGCGAGAAGAGAGTGCAGGGAATTCTGAGAGGGCAGGGGAAGGTGGAAGGCTGTCGGCCACGATACGGTAGCTGCCGGCTCTGTGAGACCAGGTCCTCTTTCATGTGGGCTCCATTTTATCTTTGTCTTGAAACGTTCATGGGACGTGCAGTGTCCTGGCTGGCCTTGTGGTTTGAGTTGATTTTCATGCAGTGCGTATTCAGGTGAGCAGGCAGCCCTCGGTCCTGTGCGGTCAGTTTCCTGGACGAGCGTTGCTGGTCTCTCTGCGCCCGTCCTTGGTACGCTACCCACGGAAGCACGGGTGTCAGAGCCCTGGCAGGCTCGGTTCCCAGGGGGCGGGCTTGCCTTTAGGAGGCTGCCCTGGTATGTATAGGGAAGACGTTTGTGGTTTTGACTTTCATCCGATGAAATGAAAAGATTCACAGAGGACTCACAGAGCTTTAAAGAGAATTGTATAAGCAGAAAAATATCCTGTTTAGACTGAAAGGGATAGAAAGGGAGCAAATGAAAAGGCCTGGGAACACTAAAGTCTACTGGCTGGAAGCAGGCCAGAAAAACTTACCTGCAAAGATGTGCCACCTTCATGAAAAAAGAAAAGAAATGCACAGAAAAGTCACAGTGAAACCCACTAATATGTACAGTCAATTGTTGTTGTTGTTAGGTACACTTGAGTCGGTGTCCAACTCGTAGCGACCCTGTGTACAACAAGCAAAACACTTCAGTGTCAGTGCTTCTCTGCTGTCATAGGGTTTTCAATGGCGATTGGATTTTTGGGAGTGGGTTGCCAGGTCCTTCTCCCAAGCCTACAGCACCTGGTATTCCCAGGCGATCTCCCATCCGAGGACTAACCAGGCCCCACCCTGCTTAGCTTCCGAGATCTAACGGGATGGGATGCCACAGTGCTATGGCTGCAGGCATAAAGCTAATAGGCATTAATAATTATAATGAAAACGAGGAAAAAAAAAAACAGGAAGGAAGATTCAGAGCATGGAACCAAAACACCAGAGAGTAGGGCTCAGAGCCGTGGAGATTTTTGCCAGACGTTGAGATTCTATCAAAGAACATCCAACATCTAACACTCAGCCTCTGTTGTGTCGATTCCAAAGTTGCTGTGAACGTGTGATCTCAGGTTCCAGGTTTTCCACATCTTTGTCCTGTTCCCTCCCTCCTGCCATATACCAGGGTTGACTGTGTTACCAAAAGCATGCAATCAAAGCAGTGGTGTGTTATGTTTAAATTATGAAGGGCGCGTTCTCTCTCTCTCTCTCTCTCTCTCTCTCTCTCTCCCTCTCCCTCTCCCTTTCTCTCTCTCTCTCTCTCCTCCTCCCCCTCTCCTCTCCCTCTCTTTCTCTCTCTGTTTCTTGTGATTCATCTTCACTGAGTGTGCTGATACCCATATGAGACCCTATCATTACATCTGAAGCAGTATAATTAACGGTATTGTTATCGGTATTTTCAATAGGTTTTATATAAATTTAGTTTGGATAGGATGGCCCTGGGTTGTGCCTCTGTTGGTACCATAATTATTTCTCCTTTTCCCCAGATGCTCTAGATTGGATGATAAATTATGTGACTAAAATTATTAACATCTTTAGCGTTTTACATATTCTGGTACATGTCCGTTTACATGTTCTGAAATCTTACCATCCTGGGATTGTGTGTGTGTGCATATGTGAGAGGAGAGTGTGGAGAGAGATGAAGAAAGCTGTGCGGATGTCCTCTAAGGGTTTCTCCTCCCTTTGTGATGTTGTTTATTACTTCTTCTTGCTTCCTGGACAGAAAGCAACTAAGTACTGAGAACAGTCAGGTGCCACAGTAAGGTGTCTGCCACAGGTACAGTTCCAGTGTTCTTGTCTGTGGGAATCTTAACCTGTGGAGTCAGCATATTTTGGTCTTAGAAAAACCGCCTTTTACATACATGTTTCAAGTGTGCTTTGAATTAATTATATTTCATTTCTATTTTTTTTTTCATGCAGGACTTGAAACAGGAAGGAGAAAGACTCAACGAAGACATTTCCATGTCATGCCTGAAGGCTGACAAAACTTTTGGCAAGTATGTTCCTTAATGTTAGATTTGATGAGTTTTATTGTGTGTGGATTAAATATGGACCAATTATAGTGACAGGCATCCCCTGGGGTGGATCATGCTAAAGGTCAAGTTTTTAGGAGCCATGACCCCATTTTATCCTGGGGTATCTGGGCCCTTTTACCCACATGATGTTTGAGGGTGAGGCATTCTGGACACGTAGTGGTTTTTTTTTCCAGTACTGGGGATTTGAACCCAGGACCTCATGTCTGCGTGCTCTGCAAGTGCTGGACCACTGAGCTGCACCCCCAGCCCATTTTTTTTTACTTTTTGACACAGGGACTTGCTAAGTTATGCAGACTGCCTCTGGTCTCAAACTTGCGATCCTCCTGCCTCCACCTCCCGAGCTGCTGGGATTACAGGCATGCACCACTGCGCCCAGCCTCGGCAACATTTCTAATTGTCACAAACCAGGACTATTTGGGGTGCTAGTGGCATCTACTGTGCAGAAGGCAGGGGTCCTGCTAACATCGTACCATGGACAGAGCAGACCCCACACAAAGAGGCATCTGATTGAAAATAGCAAACAGCAGTGAGACGAGGGAGCCTGGCTGTCCATTGTGTTGCTGACTCATCACCGTTTCACTTAATCTCTAGTCCTGCCATTGTTAGGTCCTGTTGAGTCAGATCGACTCATAGTGGCCCTAAGTACAACAGGATGAAACAGTCCCCAGGACTGTGCCATGACACAGTCTTTTTATGTTTGAGCCCATTGTTGCAGTCACGGCGTTTCTTCTCGTTTTCAGTTGTGCCACATCAGCAAAAGGAGGTTCTAGAGACTGAACTCTATTCCCATCATTAAGGTAGATTCTACTTTAAGGAGGTAGCTCTTCTCCAGTTGTTTATTGAATCCCTTCCAACCTGGGGGGCTCATTTTCCAGCACTATATCTGACAGTGCTTCTCTGCTATTCATAGGGTTTTCAGCGCCTAATTATTTCAGGAGTGGGCTGCCAGGTCCTTCTCCCTAGTCTGTCTTAGTCTGGAAGCTCAGCAGAAATCTGTCCACCGCGGGTGGCCCTGCTGGCATCTGAAATACCAATGGTAAAGCTTTCACAGCAACACGCAAGCCCCCAAAGCACAACAAACTGACAGACATGTGGGGGCCTAGTCCTACGAGCAGTGCAACTAAGATATGAAGCAGAGTGCAGCCTGTCTCCCTGTAAGGACTATTTAGTGTCCGAGAGACTAGACCATGCAGTCAGGATTATATACCACTAAGGTGTCATTTTGGTGCTCAACTAGAGATCAGTGAGGTGTAGAATAGCAGACCTTCCAGGCCCAACATTTCTAATGATAGGACTTCATACTAAGAAAATGGCCAGGGAGGTCTACAAGACTTCATATGGGAAAGAGCTAATTACAGGCTAAGTTACAATATTGAAAATAGGAACTAACCTAAATATCCAACAATAAGGGATCATTTAAATAAATTATGGTAGACTCTTAGAATTAAACACCCAGTAATACCTAAAAATTAGGCTGCAACAAAAATGCCTATAATACACAAAGTGGAAAATATAAGTTACAAAATAATATTTATAGCATCAATCTCCCTTTGTATTAAAAAATGTGTCCAGGCAACTAGCTATGAAGAAGACAAGTTAATATTTCACCAGTTGTCACGTCTGGACTATAGGCCAGTGGGAAGGTTTTTATAATGAACAAACACATATATGGTCAGTCCTTTGTATTCATGGTTTCTGTGCTCAGGAGCTCAACCTACCTTGGATAGAAAATATTCAAAAGTAAATCCCCATTCCTGCACTGAACATGAGCAGGCCTTTTTTCTTGTCATTGGTTTCTAAATAATACAGTGTAACAACTATTCATGTAGCATTTACATGGCAGTAGGTACAAGAAGTCACAGGGAGATGGTTTAAACTACACAGGGGGATATCAGAGGTTATAAACAAAAACTTGTTGTTGTTGTTGTTGGGTGCCGTCGAGTCGGTATCCGACTCATAGCGACCCTCATAGAGTTTTCAATGGCTGACTGTTTCGGGATTGCCTTGGGAGTGGATTGCCAGGCCCTTCTCCCATTTTCTGCTGTGCTGGGAATTGAACTCAGGACCTCAGAGACTGCAGCGCAGTGCTCTACCAACTGAGCCAAATCCCAGCCCCTAAAACAAAAACTAAGCCATGATAAATAAGGGCTTGTGCATCTGCTGGGGGTTCAAAAACCAATCCCCAGTGGCCACTGAGGGAAGGCTATCTTCATATATCATAAAGTTAGGCGGTCCTCAATAAGAGGGGAAACCAGGGTGAAAATCTGCCTCAGGACCTAACCTAGGTGACCTGATGTCTGCCCCTCACTCCTCCCTGGAGCCCGCCCTCTGTGGGACCTGGGCTCACGAGATCCTCTCTGGGCACCTGGTGTCATCTTCAAGCTGTGTCCTGACTTCTTGATGGGCCTTATGTTCCTTTTTAACTCTAGGAAAGTTATTTTTAGAATACTTGAATTAGAAAAAAGTAGACTTGTAACAAGCGACCAGGCTGGCTTTCTTTCCCTTCAGATTATGATTGTGAAGGTAGTACGTGATGATTTAGATTAAATTTTTAGGATATTTCTGAATGTCTTACGATTTCTGCCAAGGAGACAAAGAAAGAAACTGAGGAAATCCCCCACAGTGGTTAACATAGGATGTTTGATGTTTACTAATGAAGTCTGTTTACCTTCATAGCACTATAATAGGGCCATTGAAGACAATAGATACAGTAGTTTAAAAGTAATAAAATTTACAACAAAGTGTCTTTAATTTGAAATTGAATTGCCAGCAAATGGGTGTCCTAAATGAACCCCGTGTCAATGTAGCTCTAACCAAATTAAGGGAAATCATTTGTATCACAGGAAGCTAAATCAGCAGTGAGACCCCAAAAGGCCATTCCTCTGGTGAGGGTGGAGTCGTAGCCATAGATGTCCCTGCTGATGGAATTGAGCTGAGAGGGGATAACGCAAACCTTAATTCAGATAGATTTGGGAATAGACAAACGATGTCAGGATTTGAGGAGGAAAAAAGTCAACAATAAAGAAGACTCCAAATAAAGTGAGCAATGTTAACAGGAAGCGCCCAGGGAGGGCTTGGAGGATAGAAATCCATCTCCATCTCTGCCCGTTGCGTTAAAGAAAGGAGGGGCTGGCGTCGTATTAGCGATTCATCTATTAAAATGATTTTTCCTCAGTTTTCTTGAGCAATTTACAAGGTTGAAGGGAGATTGGATTAAAAAATGAAGCAGCAAGAAGTCCTATCACATGCAGTTTGCTCTCCCTGTGTACGGTTTCTGTATCCGTAGGTTCAGCTGATCAAAGATCATGAATGTCGTTTGGCCAATGATGGTCTTATCTGGACTGAACATGTACAGACCGGTTTTTACTTGCCATTGTCCCCTAAGAACAATATTGTGTAGTCACTGTTTACATAATATTTGTACTGTATAAGGGAGGCATTGCAAGTAAGCTGGACATGAATTGAAATATGCAGAAGAGCCGGGCACAGGGGTGCACGCCTGTCATCCACAGGATGGGAGGCTGAGGCAGGAGGACCAGGAGTTTGAGGACAGAGGAAGCCTGCACAATTTAATGACTCAAAATAAAAAATACAGAAGGAACTAGGAGCAGAGCTGTTGCCCAGCATGCACGAGTCCCTGGTTTCAACCCACCAGTACCACAAAATAAGTAGATAAAGTGGTGCGTGGGTTTTATGAAAATTCTGCACCATTTTATACAAGAGACTCCAGCGTCTGGCTTTTGGTGTCCGTGGGGGCCCAGAAGCCAATCCCACACAGACAGGGAAGGATGACTGTGTTTGGTCTCCTGGCAATTTCTGAAATGAGGTACTGTTTAATCTGTGGGAGATTAGTAGCTGATATGGTGGATCTCTCCTAGGGGAGGGCTGGGGTTTAGCTCAGTTGATAGAGCACTGCGCTGCAGTCTCTGAGGTCCTGAGTTCAATCCCTAAAACTGCAAAATGGGAGAAGGAGGTGGCAACCCACTCCCAAGGCAATCCCGAAACAGTCAGCCATTGAAAACCCTATGAGGGTTGCTATGAGTCCGACTCAACTTGACAGCACCTAACAACTCCTGGGGAGGTGCTTCTTCCAAAGCCACCTCCTCCCTGACTTTAGTTTACTGCAGTACCTGTTGTTGTTGTTAGGTGCCATCGAGTCCTGTCCATCTCATAGCGACCCTCATAGGGTTTCCAATAGCTGATTGTTTCAGAATTGCCTTGGGAGTGGGTTGCCAGGTCCTTCTCCTGTTTTTGCAGTGCTGGAAATCAAATTCGGGACCTCAGAGACTGCAGAGCGGTGCTCTACCAACTGAAAATTAAATCCCAGCCCTCAGCCCCTGTAGAATGGTGTTTATCTAATCCCTGGAGAATCTGAGGATGCCTTTCAGGGAAAGGTCACATTCCAGGGTGGTTACAAAGGCAAGCCTTTTCTCCCAGCCCCATCCTCAAGTCAATCCCTTCCTTTCTTCTTCCTTCCTCCTCATAATCGCAGCAAAGCTCCAAGTCCACCATCCACTGCCAACTTGAGCGTTTGTAAGAAGGGCGGTGCCACGGAGCTCCGGCCACTCCCCGAAGTACCCAGCAACTCCGGGGGAGCAGCAGGATCTTGCTGCAAGGTGAGCGATGGGGACCGACTGTCTTCCCGGTGAGAAATGTTCAATGGTGAGGTCAATCGCATCGATCCCCTGGCCTCGTGCTCTCTCCTCCTGGAGGGCTCCTGGGAGCAGCAGTTTCAGCAGGTCTTAATAAATATTTCTGATGAGTCTTCCGTGCTCAAATCGGATAGCGCAAAGCCCTGGGAAATCCTCAGAGCAGGGTGTGACTGGGACCGGCTCAGCCCTGCCTGGCCGCCCTGCCACCATGCAAACCAGACCAGGCTTGAGATGCGATGCATCTTCTGTCTCCTCCGCTGCCTTTGAGGAAGGTTGTAAACACAGGAGAGATTGCGGCGTAATTCCTCAGACTGGCATTTCTGCCCCCTAGTCACCATTCGATTATCTTCCAAATTGCTGTGTTTCGGAGAGATAAAGATTTTTTATGGCTCGCTGTCTTGAAACAACGGCAAGAGCCCACAAAGAGAGGGCTAAGCGGGCATGCATAGTAATTCCATTGGTAAATGACAAAATCTTTGTTTGTATGACATTTCCAAAATTACTGCAGAAGATGAATCTGAAACGCAAAATGTCACATTTGGCATGCAAAACTATCACAATATATTTCAGTACAAAATTCATGGAGGCGTTTAATTTAGAATGTGTTTAATAACTCCGTCTGCCTGCATCAGTAATCCTGCCTTGAGGTTTAGAAAGATTGTCTTATTTATTCACATGGTGTTAATTTTTAAAATATTTTTGGAAACCAAAATATTAAGGTTAGGTCTTTGTTGTTAATTAAGATTTTCTAATTAAACCGAAAAATAATTGTTATTCCGATTAGTTTTTAAGTATGACTTGTATGGAAAAACAAAGGAAGTTGAACAAGGTCTTCTGTTCATTTAGCTGTGATTTAATTCTAGAAGCATGCTATCTATATGGAAATACACACTATCTCTTGGAATAAAGTGAGGCAGGATTAAGAAGTCCTTCCTGTTGGCTGCAGATTAACCAGAGGCACTGCAGTGTCAGTGGCCAAGAGAGTAGCTGGCTCCCAAGAGTGACATTATGTTTGATTAAAGCACAATGTACCAGAGATTTCTTCAAGGTCAAATTATTCTGCAAACTGTTAGGGATTTGGGAATATAGAAAGAACACCTAATGACATTTTAGTTATTAATAATCCCAGTTTGGAGTTTATTTAACTTGAAACGATGCTTCCTTAAGATCATCAATTTGTATAAACTTTTCGGCGCTTATGAAGAATGAACACAGCCTGATTCTCTCAACTGTGGGTGGACAATGAAATTCCAACAAGCTGTCAGGTGTTCAGTCAGGTCCCTCGTGTGTGTGATGGGTGCTAAGTTTTAGGGGAGCTCCAGACACCTGCTGTTCCCTTCTCTGTTACTGGCTCTGGTTGGGAGCTTATGGGGCCCAGTTGACATCACGTTGACAGTGGAGAGTATTTGATCCGGTGAAGGGCGAGCCTGATCTGTCCTGCCCTTCACTGACCAGGTGGCATTGTTATCAGCGACTGGCCCTGGTCACGGTTGTCACCTTCGCATTCCCAGGAAGAGGCCGAGGCCCGGGTCCACCCTAGTGGGCGTGCTGTGTAGGTTCTAGAAGTGCTGGTTTCCTGTTAATTCTCTCTTATTATAATAGATGAGTGGTTTCTGATGTCACAGATGATGAACATGCAGAGCCTGAGAATTGGCTGGACGCCCCCCGCCGTCATCACAGCTTTGCCTTCTGACCCCTTAATTACACGGCGTGTGTCCTCGTCTGTTATCACTGCTAACACCTGACAATTACAGGTTGGGCTGAGGTAATTGTCTGCTTCTTTCCTCCCGCGGCGCCCATTGTTGCTAATTGTGTGGCTGTCCCCGCTCTCTCGTGTGCAGGCCCAGCCTCTCCAGATCCGGATCCAATGCGTCAGGAGGCTCAAGGACAAGGCTCCCCAGGGCACCTACTGCCTCAGAGTGTCCCTGCTCGGCCGCCTGGGGAGCTGCGTCTCGCAGTGGTGGCCAGCGGAGCAGCTGAAGATCGGAACACGGCCGGTGTGGCATGGCGGGGGCTTCTATGACGTGGGACTGTACGTCCATGAAACCCTCTGTGTGGTAAGCTGACCTGCGTGCGGGCTTTGCCTACTGGTTCAGCCTCCTGGTCCCCCTGCCTGTCCATCTTGCCGTCTGTTCGTGTGGCTTTAGATGACCGTTGCCACGTAACAAACATAGAGGATTTTATTCCTGTGATCTTTCAGGCACGCGTTCATTCACTCAGCGAATGTGCAGTAAACACCACTGTGTGCCAAGCACTGTTATGGACCGTTTATGGACACCTTTGGTCGTGTGTAAAAGGGAGATGTGTCCTTATTTATGAAGAACATAAGTTAGAGATTCTTGGCCTAGTTCTTTTTAGGATTCGCAGGTGCTCAGATGTGTACATTATGTGTGATGTATGTATATGTGTGTGGGGGCTGGGATTTAGCTCAGTTGGTAGAGCGCCGTTTTGCAGTCTCTGAAGCCCCAAGTTTGATTCCCAGCACTGCAAAACTGGGAGAAGGACGTGGCAACCCACTCCCGAGGCAATCCCAAAACAATCTGCCATTGAAAACCCCATAAAGGTTGCTATGAGTCGGACACAACTCGAGGGCACCTAACAACAACAACAACAACAATGTATGTGTATAGGCAGCCAGGGCTTCTGATTTTAGGTGAGAACCAGGCTTTGGGTATGAGAAGAAGTTTGAGGAACTATGCAGAAAATAAGTAATGGGCTGGGTGCTGTGGTGCATGCCTGTAATCCTAGTGACTCGGAAGGCTGAGGCCGCAGGTTTGCAAGTTTGAGGCCAGAGGCCCCCTGCACAGCTTAGTGAGACCCTGTCTTAAAATAAAAAATAAAAAAGGACCTGGAGGGGCAGCTCAGTGGTAGAGCACGTGCCTACCATGTGTGAGGCTGTAGGTTCAACTCCCAGTACTGCAAATAATAAAAAAAAAAAGAAAGGTAAAAAGAGATGGATCTGGGAGAGTGTGTTGACCATGCAGAGTTGCAAAGTGACAACCAGAAAGTGGCCACCTACCGAGGCTGACTTGCACATGAACTGTGCTTTAATATAAGCACGTCCCATACATAGACCCTACACTTCCCCTGGCAACACTGCCAGTGCTTCACGTGTGATGATAGTGTGTCCTTGTGGCTGCCTGCTGGACAAACGTGGGGTTCTGGAGGATATGGCGCTGGGAGAGGACGTGGTGAGGAAGAGGAGGGCATGATCCTGGGTGCAGGGCAAGGAGCAGGGTCCCGTACCTCAGGATGTCTGCCTGAGAACGGAGGACAGCCTCAGCTTCCCCTGGAGTCATAGCGCTGGGTACGCGGAGTTTCTCGGGAAACTCCAGCCCGAGAGAGTGGAGAGAAGGGAGCCTGGTTGGTTCTGAGCCCTCACCTTGTGACAATGCACTGGAGATTGGCCTCTCGCTGGACGTCCACAGGCGTCCACCTGCCTTCTGCGCGATTCCTTCCAGTTACTGAAACCCTGTGAGAATCAGCAGAGCTATCACACAATGATAGTCAAGAAGAAAATACTTTTCCCTCCTAGGAAACAGCTTTCTAACCTTTGCTTTTCACCACCTCAGCTTTTTCGGTCTCAAAGACACTTGAGGGCTGTGTCTTTTTGTTTTTTTGTTTGGTTTTTAATTAAGCAGTAATTCTATATCAAACCATGAGAACAGAAAAAACACAGCATCAAGGCAAGCTGCATGGTTACGTACAAAGTGGGAAACCCCACAGGACCCCTCTGTCATTTAAAAGTTGATGGAGTTCAGCCTGGCGTGGTGGCGCACGCCTGTCATCCCAGTGGCTCAGGAGGTAGAGCCAGGAGGATCGAAAGTTCGAGACCAGAGGCAGTCTGTGTAACTTAGCGAGACCCTGTCTCAAAAAGTGAAAAATGGGCTGGGGGTGCAGCTCAGTGGTCCAGCACTTGCAGAGCATGCAGGCACGAGGCCCTGGGTTCAACCCCCAGTACCAAAAAAAAAAAAAAAGAGAGAAGTTGATGGAGTTAAACACAAAAAGGAAACAGAGCCCGTGGCTGTGGCAGGGGTGAAGGAGCAGTGGTGGCGTGCGCACCGCCAGCTCCGGACATGGTCTGGAGAGCTGACCATGGTGGTGTTGGTGACACCTGGACTGTCTCTGACACTGAGTCTTAAGAGGACCTCATTCTCGGGAGATGTGAAGGGCTGGGGAGCCTGGCTGAGAAGATTCGCTGAGGATCCCCCCAAGCCTTTGCTGGGTGATCTGTGAAATGGGTGCAGTCAGGGCTGCGCATCGGGCATGTGGGAAGCGGGGAGCTCGTGCTTGCAGAAACCCCCACGCCACGCCAATGCACAGCGAGAGTCCAAAGGCTTCCCCTACTGCTATTGTTATAATCATTGCTGTGTCTTTGACAGTGAAGCCCATTCATTTTACCCACTGGACTTCTCTTTTAATTAATATGATAAATACTTATATTTCAGGTAACGTTCAAATTAACCTTTGGTTGCAAACGATGTAGGTTAACAATTTTTTTCCTGCGTTAAGTGATCCCCGAGGCCTTGTTAAGGAGCATGGGGTACGCGTGGGGTGTTAGTCTAGGGTGGTTATGGAGGATGAATTTTCCCCGGAGTGGAGCAGTGCCAGGAGCAGAATTTGAGGACAGGTATCAGCAGACATCGAGGGAGGTTCAGGCTCTGAACTGAGGTCCCAGTTCTCACCATCTGCCAGGGAGAAAATCCAGGAATGTGGTGGTAGCTAAGAATTTAGTTAATGACTTTATTTTTTAAGGGTCCAGTTGGCGCTAATGTACAACTGCCTTCTTCTGGTACATTTTAATCAAGTACCCCAAATTTTCTTTTCTTTTTTTTTTTGTGTGTTACTTGGGGTTGAACCCAGGGCCTTGCGCTTGCATGCTGTGTAAGTGCTGGACCACTGAGCTGCACCTCAGCCCATTTGTTTACTTTTTGAGACAGGGTCTTGCTAAGATGCGCAGACTGCCTCTGGTCTTGAACTTGCGATCCTCCTGCCTCCGCCTCCTGAGCCTCTGGGATTCCGGGCGTGTGCCACCATGCCTGGGTTAAGTACCCCAAGTTTTAAATCATGGTGCTAGGCTATAAAAAGAAAAAATAAATCAATAATCAAACCAAATGTCAGGGAGCTCCATCTTTGGAGCCATCTGCGTAGGTGAACATTTTGATTGAAAAGTGGTTTGAAGTGTTTCATTGCTGCTGTTTGTCAGGGGTCCATGGCCCCTTGGTCCCCTGTTGGGGTGTGGGTGCTAAGTGTGGGGCCTCTGCTGTTCATGCTGGCCATTCCATGAGCGCCGCTGGGCTGGTATAAGGGGCGCCGTGGCTTGGATAGGAGTTCTCTCAAGGCCTTGTGTGGAGGGCGGGGAGCCGAGGCTGGCAACGCTGGGTGTTGTGGAACCTCCAGGAGGCGGGGCCAGTGCAGGGCCCTCAGGTCTGGGTTGGGGCCCCGGAGGGGTTGGAGGACTCTCCTCGCTTCTCTTCATTTGCTCCCTGGTCCATGAGGGGGGTGCTTTCTGCTCTGCCGAGTACTCCTGCCACGAAGTGCTGCTCCTCAGAGGCCCAGGGCAACCGACATCGCTAAAGTTGACCCAGAGCCTCCAAAACCATGAGGTAAAACAAACGTTTTCTCTTTGTCAGTGAATCGCCTCAGGTATTGTGTTATAGCGACAGAGAACTGACTCGTGCACAGGATGTGCTGTAGACCAAACGCCAGGGGTGGTCACGGGATGGGACTGCGGGAGGCTGGGGCGGCCAGATGTGTTCACATTCCCACCTGGAATCTATGGGCACCAGCAAAGGCTGGCTGCTGCCCTGACAGGAAGTGCGTTCTCCCTTCCTGCCAAGTGGGACAAAAAGCGTCTCAGGGTAGTGGAAATAATCACCTCAGATTTTCTTCACATGTCAGAAACAAACAAAAAATAATTACCTTCTGCCACAGTTAAGGAAAATTTACTCTTTTGCAATCTGACAAAATGTCACGGAGTCACATCCATCCCTTGGTATCTCCTAGAAAAATCCTGGATCCCCAAGGAAATACACTAGGCTGTTTCCCATTCAGTGCACAAAACTCACGACAAAAATATAAAGAAGAAAAGCGCCAAAATATCCACAATCTGACAGTAAAGAGCAGTCATCAGAGGCTTTCTGCTTTCAGAATAAAAGTGTTGTTGCTCAAAATCTTGATCATTCCATTGGTCTCTGCCCAATAATACTGAGAGTTCTCACTAACCATGCTGCCTGTCATTGGCAGCTCACAGTTTGTAGTCCTCTGACAGTTAAAATACCAAGTTCTCAAGCAATGTAATTTTGTAACAAAAATTACAATCACAGAAATATAAAAACACACACTATGTTTCTGATTGTTGGAGGGATATTTAAGACAATTGTTTAATTGTTTTTGAAATTCAAGTTGAAGAAAAGTGCCTCCCTGTTCTTACTCTGAGAGTGGGAGAAATTGGAAGCAAGAATGGCCAGACTGCGTCTTACATATTTCGGACATGTGGTCAGGAGAGATCAGTGCCTGTAGAAAGATGTCATGTTTGGGAGAGTGGCAGGTCAACGAAAAAAAGGAAAACCCTCTACCAGATGGGTTGACACAGTGTCTGCAGCAGTGGGCTTAAATATAAATAAGATTGTGTGTGTGGCACAGAATCAAGAAATGTTTGGGTCTTCTGTACATAGGGTCGCTATGAGTTGGACTGGACTCGACAGCATCTAACACCAACAAGGTCATTGGGGCTGAGATTTAGCTCTGTTGGTAGAGTGCTTGCTCTGTGCGCTTTGAGGCCTTGGGTTCAATCCTCCGCACTGCAAAAATGGGAGAAGGCCCTGGCAGGCCACTCCAAAACAATCAGCTGTCAAAAACCCCAATGACTAGCAGAGAAGCACTGACATCGTGCAGAGCATGGCACAGTGCTGGAGAGTGTTTCGTTCTGTTGTATATTGAGTCACTATCAGTCCAACCTGACTCAACGGCACTTAACAACAGCAAATGTCATTGCTAAAAGAACTAACCAACAACAGCATTCAAGAGCAAAGAGGAATTCGAAAACTAATGACAGTTTTGCATTTTTTTCTTGAAATAGTTGGAATGTTTTATAACTTTACAAAGGAATATTAGACAGTATTCTTTTTCTACTCCATTTTACAAAAGTTTTAGACAATTTAGAGTATTGGAATAATGAACGAGGAATAAATGTTCATATGATTTATAGAATTAAGTGAATAGTTCTTTAACTAAGTCAATGCAGTGAGGGTTAGGACTACGGAATGTCTACTTCTCGTAACATACAGGTGCCCCAGCTTGGGAGTTCCTGCCGCGTGTGTGCAAGTTTCCCTCTTCTTTACAACCAGCAAGATGAAGAGTTGTAGAAAGCATAGCTCCAGGAAAACTTGGGCCTAGGGAAGTATCATTGGACAATCACACCTGTCCTTTGGAAGCTCAGTGAAAGATTTATTCTTTGCCCAGTTGTGTTTGGTCTCCAATACATTAACATAGACAAATAAATACAAAATTTTTACGGCCTTATAGGGGATTGAAAAGAAAATATGTAAAAATAATTTTGAAAAATGTAGTCAGGTATGAATTAACAATTGTGACGATTACTTTCTTATCACATTATCTTGCACTATTGTCGTTTTGGGGTGACATTTAAAATATTATTATTGAACTTTGGCAGTGGTGTCTGAGCTGAAAGAACCTTCTGGTAATTATTAGCTAGCACTGTTATGCTTGCAGTTCTCGTTTTCTTTGGGTGTGGGGATCGGCCAACTTATAAAAAAGGATACAAATAATAGGTTAAAGAAGCAAAACCAGCAAAATTCAGGCAAAGAACATTGATTAATGAATTTTAAGAAATTCTTAAAGGTCATGTACTCAAGTTTGGCTAAGCCCCGGGCAGCTCTCATGAACATGACCAGGCTCCTCTGTGCAGAGCAGCTAACCCGTGCCGACTCTGAATCTGCTGACATTACAGGGTTATTATTTCTGGAACTCTTTCTCTAATGATTCCATTAAGACCATAGTTTCCTTCAATTTAGGGTTACGTATTTCATTTTTCACACTACCCCCATACCACAAAGAAAATGAAACCATGTCTTGGGTTGAGGGCCTGTGTCAGTCAAAGAGGAAAAAATAATCACTCGATTTTGATGGTACTTAACCCCATTTTATTTGATAAGCACATCTGGTTTTTGCATCACGTGTCAGTGCGTGAACTGGTTTGAAGGCAGAAATCACTGACTTGTGGCAATCTTGAGGGTTCGTTAAGGAGGAAAGGAGCAGATGCCATGGTCTGGGTGAGATTGCAGAGGCACTCCACGGACGGCCTCTGTAAGAACAGGGCCCCGAGAGGCCGTGTGGATGCAGCTTCCCCATTCCCTGCCGGCTTTGGTTGGTCAGTCTCCTGACTTCGAGAAGAGGTCCTCTTCATTGTCTCTGAACAGGTGAGGCCTTGTCTTTGGTCACGGGGAGTAAAACATTCTTCAGTTGCTAAAAACGTCCTTTGGAAATGCAGCTGTAGAAAGTTTCTTCTTGTAGAGTTAAGTGTACAGACTAATTAGCGGAGGCAAGACACAGAAGGACAGGGTGGCTTTTGTGCTGTGAACCTGATGTGAATTCTGCCTCCAAGACCTTGGCAGTGATGCACAGTCATCGCCCTGTACGGCTGTCACCACCAGAGCCGTCTCCTTCCTCTTACGTTACGGCCACCAGGGCACCTGCACCAGCCAGCATCATGGCCTGGCTCAGAGCTTGACACCATAACTTTTAAAGAAAAATAAACCAGCCCTAAAAATCAAATAAAGCCCAAATATAAACCTTAAATGAACTTTTGGTTAACTAACGTACGTTACTTCTTTTCATAACATATCCATGATTCCGTTATTTGAAAGGATAGTGAGTAATTGTGAATGATAGTTTTATTTTGGTATCTTAAGTCCTTCCTTTCTAAAACCAGTGAGGTGTAAAAGCCCCCGTAAAGAGGTAAAGTTGGATACTTTCATTGACGTTATGATAGTTAACCTCAAAAGAAATATATGGGATTGATGCTAATATTTCTATTTTACAAATTAAGGACTGAACTTTGGAGAAATAATGCAAGTTAGTCAAGACCATGTATCTCAACAGGGCAATACTGGGAGTGAAACCCATGCTTATACCTCTGGGCTCTCAACTCTGGTTTTCTCATTCCAAGAATGTATTCCATTTACCCAGTAGCATCCCATGATGCCTCGGGTCTCCATTAACCGAAAGGATCGTTCCAAGACATCACTTCCCTTCTCTGTTCAAACCATTTGTTGACTTCCCTCTGCTGTCAGGATAAATCAGCCTCCTTGTCGTAATCTAAGAGACCCCAGTCCTGTAGCCTCAGCCTGCTTTCAAGTCAGACAGACCCGCCTGCCCACCGCACGTTTAGCTTGAGCCGCGTCCCCCGTTGCATGTCCTCTGCAGCACCAAGTCTGTACACTCTCTCACTTCCGCTACTGTTTACACTTGTGGATTGGCTCCTACGAGGTATTTGAGAACAGGGGCCATACCGTACTTTGTCTTTCAGGGCATACAGTCCCTAAATATAGTAGGTACTCCATGACTCCTCGTAAAATAAAAAGAAAATAGAATGTGAAACTGTATGTGGGAATGCAACTAGTTCAATGGAAATTCAGTTTACCAAAAATGGGCATTGTTTCCTGAAAAAAAATCAAAAACAAAAACAGAGAAAGTGATAGCAATATTAATATAATCTCAAAAGCCAAAAGTTAATATAATCTTGTTATCAGTAATTTCTTTTTTCTTTTCTTTTCTTTCTTTCTTTCTTTCTTTCTTTTTTTTTTTTTTTTTTGTGTGTGTGTATTGGAAATGGAACCCAGGGCCTCCCACTTGCATGCTCTGCAAGTGCTGGACCACTGAGCTGTGCCCCCAGCCCATGTTTTTTACTTTTTGAGACAGGGTCTCACTAAGTCACACAGACTGCTTCTGGTCTCGAACCTGCGATCCTCCTGCCTCGGCCTCCCAAGCTGCTGGGATTAGAGGCATGCTCCACCGTGCCCGGCCCCTGTCTAAGTTTTGAAGTAGTTTGTCATATAGCAAGAAACAGCTTCTTGTTGTTGTTGTTATTGTTGTTGTTGTTAGGTGCCGTCAAGTCGGTATCCAACTCATAGCGACTCTTATAGGGTTTTCAATGGCTGAGTGCTTCAGGATTGCCTTGGGAGTGGATTGCCAGGTTCTTCTCCCATTTTTGCGGTTCTGGGAATTGAACTCGGGGCCTCAGAGACTGCAGCGCAGAGAGGACTTATTTAGCCCCTTCTATGCAAAGTCCTATATCAAGTGCTAGAGAAATACAGCCTGGGCCGACCCCTTACAGTGCCCAGGGCCTTAGCAGCTGCCACGAATTTTACCTGTGCATTTTAAAGGAGAAACTAAAAACCAGTTGGTTTCTATAGTCAGCTTTGAATCATCCCAAAGGCCGCAAGTGAAGGTCTCAAGTGTAATAGCTAACTCCTTACTGCTGCTGTGTGCTTGTAAAAAGGAGGAATGGAAGATGGGTGTGGCCCCACAGGGGATTGTTACGGACTGCACTGTGTCACCCCAAAATCCCCACGTTGAAAAATTAACCCTGGCACTTCAGAGTGTGACTGTGTGTGGAGATGAGGGCTTTAAAGAGACAATTAAGACAAAATAAGGTCAGCAGGCAAGGCCTCGTCCAATGGGACTGATGTTGGCATAAAAAGTGAGGCGATTGGGACCCACACAGTGGCGGAGGGAAGGCGCTGTGTGGACAGAAGATGGCTCCTACCAGCCCAGGAGAGAGGCCCCAGGAGCCAGCGGGACCCATGCCTTGACTTTGGAGTTTTAGAAGCTAAAATGGGGATGAAGAAAATTTCCATTGTTTCAGCCTCCCAGCCTGTAGACTTTGTCACAGCAGCCATAGCAAATTAAAATAGGGGCTCATGAAGAACTGGGGACAATAAATTGTCCTTTTTCTTTGTCCCCTTCTAATGGGAAAGGAGCAACACAACACTCTGGCATCTTATAAATCAACAGTAAGTCTGGCATCATTGAAATAAGCTTCTTTTGAGGTAGGAGGGAGGGCTGGTCATGTTACAGGTAGGAGGTTTTGGACCTATTTTAAGGTCTCTCCAGAGAAAACCTCACGTACCTCCACTGTGCTGTCAGACTCCTTCATGGATGCACAGAACTTTTAAAACTGATAACCAGTTAATATTGATGTGTCAGTGAGGCAAGATACTATTATAGCAATAGATGGGCGCCATTTTTGTTTCACTGGAGGGGAATCCAATATGAATAAAACAGCCACTTTCAAACACGACATTTAATCCATGCGTGTAAATCAAATGGAGAATCTATTATTCATTATTAAAAGAGTGGCATATTTTTATTACACTGAGAATGAAACACAAATACTGTGAAAAATTTAGTGCCCTTCTTTGAAATTTTAAGACACTCATCATATAGTCATCTAACTGGTACTGGCTCTCATTTTAAAATATAGCCGTGAAATTAATAAGTGTGAAGTTTTATGCCTAAGAAAAGGGTGCTTGATTTCAATGAAGTCGGCCAATTTATTTTTTATTTAAAGCTTCCCGAATACTTGAGACGGGAGAGGACTTCTGCATTGCTCCGAGTCCGATATGGATATGGAGAATGGAGTTCATGTTCTTGTCATTATCAGACACATCCACAGTATTCTTCCCTGAAGTGCTTTCTGAAAACTGCATATATCAGAAACTGATTAAAATGACCTAGAGTATTAATTCTTAAAATATGACGAACCCAGCATTTTGCAAGAGGTTATTTTCCGTGTGACATTTAATATCTCAGAGTTGAAAGGGTAGTCTTAGGCAACCTAGTGCCTGAGCGTAATTGCCTTTATTGGTTATTGGCTATTTCTATCAATAACGCAGGGCACTGGTGTACATTGCATTGTGAGGCTTTAGAAAGTTTTCCACTACATCAGCCGTGACAAGGCTCTCTTCTTGGTTTTTGAAGGGGCAACTTGTGCTGGCCACAGGACCCTCACACGTGAGAACGTGGTGGCAGGTGACTCATCCGGAAGGGCACAGGTAGTCGCTGGGTGCTGTCACCTATGGCCAGCTTCCTCCCTAACTCACTTCCCACCGACTGCACACACAGCTCTCTCCAGTCAACCCCCCACCAAACAAACAAAACTTGCACCCCATACACTAGTTAAAAGCACAGCTTCAGAATGAGGCTCACCAGATCCTGGTTCCACTAGCATTCACCACGTTAGGAATTTATTTAAACTCTCTTGCCCCCGTTCCTTTGTTTGTAAAATAGGAATCCAATGCCTAATTCATAGGGACTCCTTGAGCATTAAATATTGTGATATATAAACTGCTTCACGTAGTAGGTCACGAGCAGGGAATGAGTGGTAATTATGGTTCTCATCGTTATAATGGCAATCTCCACATGTAGAATGTTCTCCGCTTCCCTGTATGGTTTACATTTCTCCACCCTCCCAAAGCATTCCTTCAGGAAGCCCTAGTTAACCTAACTGTCTCTTGGAATACTCAGTTTATGCTAACTTAATGCTGTGACGCCTTCACCCTTGCTTCAGGTGTCCTGTGGGGTTTTGAGGCCACCACGGTGTGTTGGCTTTCTGTTAACTACAACTCGTGAGAAGGAGCATCTGGTTGGCTCGTGGTTTCGGACATTCCAGTCCATATCAGGTGGGATCCCCCATTCCCATTGCTTTGGGCGCAGGGGAGACAGCACATCCCAGAAGGAGCTTATGGGGGGCAAGGCTGCTCCCCTGTGGCCATGAAAAGAGAGAGAGGAGGAGACTGGGGTTCACCAGTCCCCTTTGAAGGCCCCAATTCTGCTAGACCCCACCTCCTACGGGTTTCCAAGCTCCCAGTTGTGCCAAGGGCCTTAACACCTGGGCCTGTGAGGGACAATGTCTAAACTATGCCATTGCTGTTGTCAGGTGCCATGGAGTGGGGCCCGACTCATAGTGACCCTCATAGGGTATTAATGGTAGATCATTTTGAGATTGCTTCGGGAGTGGATTGCCACGTCCTTCTCCCATTTTTGAGGTGCTGGGAATCGAACCCAGGTCCTCAGAGAGTGTGGAGCAGTGCTCTGTCAACTGAGCTAAACCCCAGCCCCCATGTCCAAGTTACAGCCTAGGGTATTATTTTATGCTCTGGCAGGAGAGAGTGGCAGTTATCAGTACCTTCCGTGTGCCAATCACATCGCTGTGCACTTAATTCCATCAGAATAAATTCACAGAACCCAATCCCTTGGTGAACCCATTTAGCAAGTGAGAAAAACTGAAATTTTAGGGGTGCCCAGGTGTTTGAGACTGAGGTCCAAAATTAGATGTTTTAAGGGAACCAGCAACAACCAATACATTGATTTTCCTATTGGTTAATTACCCACTGACTCCTATAATTTTTCTTTGTATTTTTTATGCCAGACTTATTTCATTGTCTAGAGTCAGATCTCTTTCTTTTCAGTCCCTCCTTTCTGTCTCTGAAGGGACAGGCTCCGTAACCCTTAGTAAAAGTCACATTTGCAAAGGAAGCTGTCCCATTGCGTGACGTTGGCAGGGGACCACTTCTTCTTCAGAATATCTGGTGGCACCAGGGCATGGGCTTCCTCCGGCCAGGGGCTTTGGTCACAGTTCTCCGGTGGATCAGAACCAGCAGAACAGAAACACTTACGTGGGAAGGGATTTATAAGGTTGGATCTCACAGTCAGAGTCTGGAAAGTCCCGCAGTGGCCTTCTGCGGGCTGGAAATCCTGGGAAACCTGTAGCTGCTCAGCCCAGGAAGCCAAAAGCCTCAGAACAAAAAGGACCAACGATGTGGTCCCAATGTGAGGCTGATGGCCTGGAAGCTCCCTGGAGTCTGGCGTGAGCCAATGTCAAAGGCTGAAGGAACTGGAGTCTGGTGTCCACGGCGATGGAAGCCACAAACAATACCCGACTCACAGAGAACCGAGCTGTGAGCCAGGGACGGCTCCCCCTTCTCCACATTTCCTTCCATCAGCCCAGCTGGTTGGATGGCGCTGCCCATGTACAAGGTGGGTCTTCCCCTCAGGCCGCTGGCCTGTGTGCCGTTCGTGCCTGGAAACAGCCTCCCAGAGACACCGAAGTGTTCTTGACCCATTTTCTCAGTGTCTCTAAGTCTAGTCAAGTCTACAATTAAGTTTCATCATCACAAATCCCTGTTACTCGCTGCCGTGTTGTGAGAACCCACAAAGGTGGCTGCCTCAAGTATAACACTGACTGTCTTTTAGTTGAAAGTTGTTTTTAGTTTTTTCTTTCAGTGCTGGGGATCAAATCCAGGCCATGCACCTGGTAGGCAAGGGTTCTGCCACTGCGGTACCCCCTCAGCCCCTCAGTGTTTTCCAGTGCTGGTGATCAACCCCCCCGCTCTTCACACATGCTAGGCATATACTCTACCACTAAGCCACGCCCCCAGAGCAACTTGAATTATTTTTAGAGATTGGGTGTTTGGTGCAGATTCCCATTCTTTATTTCATTGGGAATGCTTTCAGAACGCCGTAAACCTACCTTTGTCCTCTGCGTCTGTTCCCCACATCTGTTCACCTCCAACGCACTCGGAGTTAAAATAGTTCTTGTTCACTTGGCATGCGATTCAACAATCAAATCACTCTGAATTCTCTAAAGAGGAGGAACTTGCTTCTATATTTGAACTCACTCGTATTCAGGGGGAATATGTTTTAATATTTCGACATCTATACAAAATGCTTTACAATTACTTTCAAGGCATTAATTCTCACATGAGCACCAAGCGAAGTCACTGAGGACTGAGTAGGGCACAGAATTTCTCCAAGGTTACACAGCCCGTTAATTGCAAAGGATGGGCCGGCTGTCTCTTCCCATCCATTTAACTCATGTGACTTTGAGCTCATGTGGCTTTCAAAGTTGATGGTGGTAGCAGGCGAAGGACCTGGGTTCAGATGCAAACATCACCAAACTCGAGGACCACTAGAGGTCAGTTAGTAAACTACGGAACCAGGTCACATCAAGCCCCTGCTTAGTCCCCCCACCTCATGTGAAGGTCCTTATTGCATTTAAAATGAAACCCAGATTTCTTACTTGGGCCTTTAAACCTTACACGTCTGACCCTTATCCCACGTTCTAATTTTATTTCACCCTAGTTTTCTGCTTGCGTGTTTTATTCCAGTCTCACCTTCCTTCTCTGAGCTCACAGAACTCATTCCTGCTGCAGGGCCACGGAATTCGTTGCTGCTTCCTGCTTAGCAGACTTTCTGATAAACCTTGACACAGCGGGCCTCAGGGTTAGCACCCCTTCCTCAGACGAGAGTTTCTTCAGAGAATTTCCCACTCCTCTGCTCATTTTCTAGAGCATCGCTATTTATTTTCATTGTTTTAGTATCCATTATGATATCGCATTCACCACAAGCGATAACGTCTTCTTATTTCTTATCTTGTCCTCCCGAATCTATAGCTCAGTAAAAGTAAGAAGCTAAGTTTTTATCCTTAGTGCCAAACAAGGTGTTTAAGTGTGAAAATGGCCATTTAGTAAATGGATGTAAGCAAATAAATAATCCAAGATCAGCAGCCCTGCTGGTTATGACTTTTTATATTGTCAAATCAACTTAGTAGCTAGGGAAATGAGCAAGTCCTTTATTTCCTAAACCTTTTCTTCACTCACCTGTAAAATGGGCTGATATCAATGACATAATAGGACTGACATGCAACTTGCACATGAGAGCTTTGTAAAATATAAAATACTGCATACACATTAACCTCATTGCTAGATATCTTTGGTACGACACGGGCTTCCCAAAGGGAAGATGGTGATCAGCAATTATTGCCAAAAGGTTTCTCCTTTCCAAATGATGTATTTGCCTGCTCCTTGTAAAGCCATTTGTGGTTAATTTGTTGGTCTTTGATCTAATCAGGCTGCAGATGTTCAGACATGCCATCTTTTTGTGCATTTAGGCTCACTCACTGGGGTTTGTAAAAGTAATGGGCTGTGCCCAATTTTTCCCCAATGTGTTCAACTCTTAGGGACAGTGAAGGCAAAGATCTATCTTTTGCCTAACAAGGAAAAACCGAGAAGAAAATTCAAGTTTTTGTTTGCATAGAAAATGAAGAAAGAACAGGGAACATGAGGACGCAGGAGTGAGAGTCCCAGAACTGAATCTTCTGAGTTAAAATACTCAGTTAGATTTTTCCATCACTCTAGAGGGAAGTAGTTGAATATTGGAGTAGCATGTGAAGAAATGACTTATGAGATGAACTGAGGCTGGGGTCAGGTGATGGTACTGCGATAGAAGGAGATGATATGTCACATATTTCCTCTTTATTTTAGTCATGTTTGATAAAGAATGGTAGAAAGGTCACATAGTGTAGACAGTAATTATTCAAGTGTGACTCAGTAGATTTTAGAGAGAAATGTAGCTGTCACAATCAGTGGAAGTCAGTTATGAACTCGATCACAGTACAGGACCCAGTCCTGCTTATCTTCCTATCCATATCGGGTAGTGATTCTCAAATTGCAGAAGGAAGGAGCAGATGACTCAGTATTCAAGGTGTGGTTAGGTGATTAGCTGTGATCCCAGCCTGTCAGTTAAAATTTGCTATCTTAAGCCCTGTCCCAGACTCACTGATTCAAATGTAAGCACTGATTCACGTGGAAATCTGTATTTTTTTTTTTTTTTGGCGGTACTAGGGGTTGAACCCAAGGCCTCGAGCTTGCATGCTTTGCAAGTGCTGGACCACTGAGCTGCCCCCCCCAGCCCCCCCTTTTTTTCTTTTTTTTTTACTTTTTGAGACAGGGTCTCGCTAAGTTACACAGACTTCCTTTGGTCCCAAACTTGTGATCTTCCTGTCTCTGCCTTCCAAGCCGCTGAGATTACAGAAATCTGTATTTTTTAATAAGCACCTTTGAGTAATTCTTATACAAACTAAGTTTTTAGCACTGCTCAGCTTAGGGTGTTGAAGACATCCTAGTGGGATTGTCAGTGGTTCCTGAATGGTTAGTTGTGGAGAAATCATAAAATTGTGTGCAAGGACTTTAGATTTGAGAGATCATAGACTTATCCGCTCTGTTTAATAAATATTTTAATTTAGAATTATTAGTGTGTAAACTAGATGGTAAGTTTGTTGTTCTTAAGTGCCATTAAGCTGGGTCCCGCTCATAGTGAATCTTGTGGGATTTTCAATGGCTGATTGTTTCAGGTTTGTTCCAGGAGTGGGATGCCACGCCCTTCTCCCACTTTTGTGGTGTTGGGGATCCAACTTGGGTCCTCAGAGAGTGCGGAGAAGCCCTCTGCCAACTGAGCTGCACCCCAACCCAGATGGTAAATTTAGCCTTTTAGAAAAAGTTATTCTTCAAGAATCCTGGGGTTTACTGAGGCAAAAAATCTCTTTTCTTGGTACGGTCTAGATTTGTTTTGGATTTCTGAGCCCACAGTGAATAACCAGGGGACTGTAGGCTGGTTGGAAGAAGAGTGAGGCTCCTCCGTTTGCAGATGCCATGAAGGTCGGTTGGCGGACACAGCGGAATGGCCGCGGCCCATGAATCCAGTGTTAGCTCCCACCTCTGTTCCTCTCACCTTCAGCAAGCTCATCAGGAACGCTCTGAGGCAGGTTGCCTAAGATCTCGTCCCAGCTCTTCCTTCCGTGTCTGCTTCATGGGCCCCTGGGCCACATCCATCTTGGCCTCACTTGTTGTTGTTGTTGTTAGGTGTCATCGAGTTGAATCCAACTCATAGCAACCCTCGTAGGGTTTTCAATGGCTGACTGTTTCGAGATTGCCTTGGAGTGGGTTGCCACCTCCTTCTCCCATTTTGTGTTCCTGGCAATCGAACTCGGGATCTCAGAGGCTGCAGAGCATTGCTCTACCAACTGAGCTAAATCCCAACCCAGCCTCACTTGTGGCCTATGTAAAATTGGGTCCCTAATAGAGTCTGCTTCGTGGGATGATTGAGGCGATTTAATTAGTGAGGATTAAGTGCCTTAAAAAGTGCCTTGGATTTAGCGAATAAAGGTTAACTGTGGATATCACAACAGCATTGAGGGTTAAAGAAATTTTTAAGCAGTTTCTAAACAGACACCTAGAACACTGATTTTCCAGCGGTTCAGGGAGTGAGACTTCCCAGAGAGTCAGAAGCTGTGATAGTTATAGTGGCTGCAACCCTCTGTCCTTAACTCCTAGGGCAGGTAAATTTCCAAGGATATTTACTTCCTTGTATGTCGATAGATAGACTGGGGACCAGTGCTAATTTGCCTGTTTGTTTATGTTGGCTGGGGGAATGGGAAGGGAAATTATTGCACGATAAAACCCTCACTGGATAATCTCGATTACCCTGTGCTTAGGCATCAGTTCCCATCCATGTAGTCTGAGTTATCTGCTTCCTAAAGGACATTCTGCTGTTTGTAATGTGAATTAAGAATGTTGGTTCACCTCTCTGTTGATTGTTGGTTTACCTCCTACGCTTATTCCCCACAGAACGTTAGACCTGGAAGACCCTCTTCCCTTCGTTCCCATTCTCTAGTTGTCCACATTGCTCCCCTCCCCTCAATGAACCAAGGTCCAGAGATAGCAGCCTGGTTACCTAAGCAGTTGTTGTTGTTGGGTGCCCTCAGGTTGGGTCCAACTCATAGAGACCCTGTGTACAACAGAGCGAAACCCTCCCCAGCACTGTGCCATGCCCGGCACTTGTCAGTGCTTCACTGCTACTCATGGGGTTTTTGATGGCTGATTGTTTCGGGAGTGGGCTGCCGGGTCCTTCTCCCATTTTTGCAGTGCTGGGCATTGAACCCAGGGCATCAGAGTACACAGAGCAGTGCTCTACCAACTGAGCTAAACCCCAGCCCAGATTTACCTTTAAAAGACGGAAGGAAGGAAGGAAAGAAAGAAAGGTATATATGTATGTATCTAAGATTGGCAAATACAAGGGGATGCATCCGGAGAGGGGAGGGATTAGTGGGAAGGGCAGGGGAAGCAATGTGGGGGATGATGAGGGAGAGAACAAGTGCAAAGCACATGACAGAATTGCATGAAAATCTCATAATGAACCTCATTTTACTGAGTGCAAATTAAATAATAAAGAGAAAAAGGCATAATCACTACAAAAATTCAGAAAGGACAGAAAACCAAATAATCCTTCTTCTCTGTGCATTTTCATCATTTTCCATTAGTCTAACATAAAAAAAAGGTCACGTGCATAGCAGTGCTTTGTTCTGTTGTACATTGGGTCACTCTGAGTCGGATTCCACTCAATGGCACCTAACAAAAGCCAGCCCTGGACTGCATTGCTAAAGAACTTGGTGTCCAAGTAGGAAGAACTTTGCTTTCTCTTCAGTCCTGCTCTCAACATGTGCTTCTGAGATGGCTCCTGGTTTCTGCTCACAACTCACACGCACCTGCTTTGGTACGGAAGGTCAAATGCATCACCCTAATGTGTGGTGACATTCGTTTCTGTAGCGTCTCCTTCCAAAGCAGTGATCCTCACGGTACTCAGAAAGTACAGACTCTCCAAGGACCTTGTGACCCTCAGCCACCAGGACTCCCAGGAGGAGGTGGTACTGGTAGTAGACACTGATGTCAGAGGGGCAGGCACAGTTCTTCCTCTTAACATGCGGTTTTTAATTACAAGACGTCTGAAAATTACTCTTGGAAACGCCGCATTGTACGATGGTGGTGGAAATATTCAAGTTTGTGCCTCAGAGAGCTTCAACGGAACTTAGAAATCTTCCTTGCCAAAGAGCAAAGAAATGAGTCCCAGGTCACAGATTACAGGGCAAAGCTCTCTCCTGCCCCAGGCAGCAGGAGAAAAGCACTACAGTGGGAAATAAAAAACAACGTTGTCAGATGACGTAAGCCGCTCTATTCAGTAATTATGGCTCTCATCTTCCTTCTCAGTCAGTGTCAGCAACTAGGTTTCACCTGGTCCACAAACTTATTTTGTGAAGGGGCCATCGAGGTGGTTGCATAGGACCCATGTGTCTTGTAGAACACGTTGAGGTGACGTTCTTTTGTGCATCGTTACAGGGGACCCCATGCTGCATGTTATTCCCATGAGCCTCCAACAATCTGTCATGCACAAAACACACCTTTTCCTTGCACATTGTTGTTGTTGTTGTTAGGTGCCGTTGAGTCCATATCCAACTCACAGCGACCCTGTGTACAACAGGCAAAACACTACTGTCAGTGCTTCTCTGCTGTTCATAGGGTTTTCAATAGTGGATTGATTTTGAGAGTGGGTTGCTGGGTCCTTCTCCCAAGCCTACAGCACCTGGTGTTCCCAGGGCCGACTGGGCTTAGCTTCTGAGATCTGATGGGATTGGCTGCCACGGGGCTACGGCTGCAGATGCCTCGCACATTAGCAAGTGTATTTTAACCTTGAGTATATTCTTTTCCTTGTTGGTAAAATGCAGTTATTTAAGTCACCTTAAAAGTAGTCGGGAGAAAGTCTTAAGATACATAAACATAAGAATAATGCACACTTGTATTTTTCTGAGCTTTTTATTTTTGCAGTACTGGGGGTTGAAGCCAGGGCCTCATGCATGCTAGGCAAGTGCTCTACCACTGAGCTGCACCCCCAGCCCCTTTTCTATTTTTTGTTTTGAGACAGAGCCACCCTAAGTTGTGAAGCCGCCTCTGGCCTCAGACTCTTGATCTTCCTGCCTCTGTGCCCTGAGTCACTGGGATTACAGGTGTGGGCCATGGTGTTCAACCATTTTTTGAACATTTTAGTATCTATTATCTAAGTTGATAATTGTGTCAGCTCTTTGAGGAAGTTCCTTATATCCTTGTTGTTTTTTGTTTGTCTTTTATTTTGCGATACTGGCCATTGAACCCAGGACCTTGCACATGCTAGGCAAGCGTTCTCCCCCTGAACTACATATTCAGCCCCATCCTTGTTTTTTATTGGTGAGGAAACTCAAGTGCATGGAAACTTAAATATAAAAAGATAGATGGCTTGTCCAAGACCACCACAAAATTAATGACAGAATTGTTAATAGTGCTCAAATTCTTACTTCATCGAGTTAGAATGCAGTGCTGAAGAAGGATCACTTCAGTATAAGAAGAGTCCTCATTTTCACTCTTCAAGGCAGGGATAAAATTAGATTAAATTACTGTAAATAGCATGAGTTCAGTTTTATTTTCAAATGATAGCCCCACATAGATTTCTGAACCCAGTTCTCCTCCTCCTCCTCTTCCTCTTTTAGCTTTTATTCTCTCATGACAAATGTTACTTGTAGCCAACTAGCCAAATGAAAAGTACGGCTTGATTAAGGATCTCTTTTGTCAGTAATTTGTGCCTAATGTTTTTAGCTTTCCCATGGGCTGTTGTAGAAAATGGTAAATCTGGTTTAAATGAAACCTGATCCTGTTAATGGCTTAATAGCAGCTGCCACAGGGTTATGGCATTTTCAACAGATGCCTCTGTTTCGTTTTATTCCTGAACTACGTCTCGAGATATCCACACAAATCATATAAATACACTTACACACTTGGGGCTAAACGGTCTTAGACAGGTCCCTGTCATTGCTCGTTTAAAATTATTCACGCAAAATTTTAAAAAGAGTCTTAAGTCAGTAATCCTTTTTTGAGTAAGTGATTATTCATGTCTTGCATTTTTCTGAGTGTGTGTGTGTGTGTGTGTGTGTATAGAGACCCCAAAGAACAGACTCCATCTTTACATCTGAGAACTCGCCTAGTCAATCTTAATACTTCATTCATCTTTATACTGCAGTGCCACCGGAAACAAAGAATACTCACAAACTAAATGGGCTTCTAGTTTTTCTCCCCACGTCAGACCTTGCTGTCGTTTGTTATCATTATGAGTAGGTCGGTTTTTCTGGACTACGATAGTTTGTTCGACCACTTTTTGAAATCCGTTCGTTGG